>OMNV01009035.1:68837-93587 GCA_900303265.1 Brotula barbata
CCCCGCCCACAGCTTGTTTACTCCTCCGTACCCTTCCCCCTCTGGCTCACTGCTCATTGTCATCTTCTGTCCAACGGCATATTTTTCTCTGGTTCCCGCCACCTCTCTGCTCTTCTCTCTGTCTGTCTCTCTCTTTCTGTCTTTTTTCTCCAATCTCTTGACCATGTATTTGTCCTCTTCTGTACGATGATCCCCTCCAGCTCTCATTTCCTTGTCTCCTCTCCTCTTGCACGGCCTTTTTTTTTTTTTTTACCTTTCTTTAATAGGATGTCAGCTCTTAATATTGTCTCTTCTCTCTCCATAAAAATCCTTCTTATTATAGTCTGTTTTCATTTGTAAGGGAAGTCCAGTGATGTCTGCCCCCCACATTATGATGTTGCCTTGTTTATATGACCTGTATTTATATTTGTTTGTGCCATGATCCTGTAGTTATTAATTTATATTTGATCTAGGGCAAAATGATGTACCTGTTTGCTTTTTTATTTTACCCTAATTCAACATGCTGATGTTTGCTCAATATAATGGAGCAGAGTTAGGCTGGCTGCGGTTGGTGTGAAATTGCATGCATGGTTGTTAGTCTGGGGGTGAGTGCACCATATCCAGTGGAGCGCTCTATACACCCACCAGGGATGCTGATGTGCTCAGCAGGTTTAGAAGCATCATAAGTCCTACTCCGTTTTGAAGTGTCTAAAAATCA
Source organism: Brotula barbata (assembly GCA_900303265.1). NCBI lineage: Eukaryota > Metazoa > Chordata > Actinopteri > Ophidiiformes > Ophidiidae > Brotula > Brotula barbata. Next base: position 69,535 of record OMNV01009035.1, read on the forward strand.
TGACCCAAAGCATTTCTCCAAACATTTCATCCATTTGCATGTGCAAAATACATGTGGTTCTCTGAACCTAAATAATTTACTTGGAACATTCTTATAAATGGGCCAATCGTAAATGGACAACAAACCATAATGTCCATTTGCTCAGTTATAGTCAGTAAAAATGCCTATTCACTTTGTCCCCAGACTTGGACATGTGCTGCTCACTGCAGATGTCCTCGATGTGTCAGCAGGCGGCAAAGATTTTCCATCAGTTAGAACATCGGTTGCCTTTATCTTATTAAATTGTGGACTGTTGAAATTTGCTTTGTGTTTGTCTCACCAGAATAAGCACATTTATCTTTCTGGTTTCATCATGCAAGGCTTTGAAAGCATAATTGCAATGGAAATGGAAATGTTACTCATAACATAGAGGCATACACAGCATAAAATAACTGACCTGCAGCTAGCTCCACAGACTTCATGTGGTTATCTGTCCCGGATCACTTCTATCTATACTGCAGTTCTGTGAATGTGACACATAAGAAAGTAGACTTTTATTGAGTGTTTGGTGTGATTTGGTTTGTGTATCTGTTACTCAGTCACTCACACACTAGAGCTCGTGTGGCCACAAGCACTACATACTGCTGTTGCTGCCAAATACATCAGCTATGCCAGTTTAAGGGGTGACAGTAGCCAATTGGAACATTTTGTGCAATCATCCAACCTCAAACAAAAAAATGCCTGCAAACACTGCTCTTTGAGTCCATCGTTTCTTTAGTTTTCTCAGTCAGTTTATTAGGCAACTAACTCTTAATCGAATACTTAAATATAAAAACTTGAGTATTCTGCAGTGATGTCACAGCCAAGTAGGGTGTGCTATTCGCCAGTAATCCACCAGAAAGAAGACAACAACATGACAGTAGGTATACAAAGCAGATGACAGTCCGAGCAACAAAAGCTAAATCATTCTCTTTAGGAACATTTCACACTCATAACAGGAGGTAACAATGTGTCCACTGTGCAACAGAGAGCTTAAATATCACAACGTCTGTGCATGAAAATTTAAATGTCAGCTTGTAGCTCATCATCATCATTTACTGTTATGTCTTTAAGGTTTTAATAGTTCATTTAATACCAAATATCATGTTGATGTAATGTGTAGGTTATATGACAATAAAATAAGCAATTGTGACAGTCCTAATTATAATTATTAGGTTGAAGCAGCGAGTCCATGATGTCCTATGGTGACCGTCATTGTGTTTGTGGCCTGGCTGTGGGATTCTGCTAGAATTTTTTTGAAGTCAGGACCTAATCAGGGTGTTTACACCCCTTTCTTCATGAGCAGCAAGGAAGAACACTTCAGCCTCATCATGGTGCTGGCAGGGGGCTTGTTTAGCAAACTATGGAAAGGGTTGATAGTGATATTCCAAGGTAGCAGCCAGGTGTAATTATGACAAGATGAAGTAATTCAAAAAGGCTGCCACTGCCAAATGAGCTGTGCTTGTAGATTTATTTGCACACTGCGTCTTTTTTCCCACAAAGGCTTTATGACTAATAATTAGATTTGGGTAATTTGTGAGATCCTGTTGCGACTTTGTTTAACTCTTCGCGTTTTTTGTACTTTGGTCTTCGAGTAAACATGATAAGGAGTCATGTTACGGAGTTTGTTACAGGGGGTTTTATCGGTTGGTTGAAAATATATGCCCTCAGAATCATCACACAATCAATTATCCAACATCTCGTCCATTTTATGTTGCCACTGGGAATTAATTATATTTACAGAAGTGCTTTCCAGCCCCGAGACCGATTAAAAGTACCGAAGGTCATCATTTGTACTGTTGGGATCAGGTGTTATCCATATTTTTCTCCCAAATACTTCAAACACACTGGGAAAATGGTTTCAAGTAATAACTGCCAACACTGGTCCTATCTGTTTACCGGGCTCTTTTTTTAATTTGTTAGATTAAGAATGTAGTAAAAATAAGAACTTCAGTCCAGGATTACTACTACTTAATTGTAATAGATTGACAGCAGTGTTTTCCTCATAATAGCATCAGCATTCTCTGTGATCTGATCTTGATTAACACTGTGAAGATGAGTTATCAATCTACCAGGGTGTGGGCGTGCATTTGTCATTTTGCCTGTGAGTAATGTGACTATCTACGTTACTTGTCACACTCCTGTTAATTCCACTTGATAGAGTATGAGATCATTGTATCTGTGGAGCAAAAATTTAATTTGGAACAAGGGGAGGACGCTGACATGTTTTATCCACCTTTGTGTGTACAGTTGTAATAGCATTACATTCAAGTTGGCACATTTTTATTTGTCTTGCTCTCTTAGTGCCCCGACTCCACCTGTAAGCAGGACCTGCTGGCGTACCTGCAGCGTATCGCCCTGTACTGCCACCAGCTCAACATCTGCAGCAAGGTCAAGGCTGAGGTTCAGAACCTTGGAGGAGAGCTGGTTGTCTCTGGGGTAAGTTCAGCACCCATTTAACCATGTGCCAAAGTAGCAGAAAGAAGCGGATAATCAGTTGTAGCTGTGTTGTACGACAATACAATTTGTTGTACAACTTAGTAAAATAGCCAAATTATGACAGATATCAGACATGTCAGACATGGCTATTTATCGTATGTAATGTCAAGACTTCTGCCAAATGTAAAGGTATGTCAAATAACTAAGATAAGATAGATAAGAACTAATGTATCATTTCTAGCTTTAAGGATAACAAACTTCTAAAATGCTGTGGCTATTTTATGCATTTCTAATCAGCACATATGAATTAATAATCCTAAGAATTGATAAAGATTAGTTTTTGGTTCATTTTCTTGCAGTGCATTTTCTATACTTTTATATCAATTACAATATAATCACTTCCATTCTGTACGGAAGGACACAAATTGCTCAATGTTTCCTGACCTTTCTCACTTGTCAAGATAACACAGTGCCCAGCCATGTTTTCGGACCATTTTGAGAATTAATTTACCCGTTACTTAGCAGTCAAATTGATTAAAATATGTTATTTATACGTGCACAAAATAATGAATTCCTTCTTCTGTAGCTGCCTTCTCTACCAGTGTCTCAGGGGCTCTTAAACTGTGGAGATGAAATTAGTGTGACCTTTTTCCATATTCTCAAATTTCTTGCATCTGTGTGCGCCAGACAAACTTTGTAAAGGTTGTTAACTCTCGGGTACAAATCTTGGTTCTGCCTCAAAGCTTAAAGGCTAGAACCGTAATTGCCCAAGCATAGCAAAGACCCAAACTGTTTAGCCGACATTAAAAAAGATTTTTAAAAAATCAAGTAATTTAAATACATCAAGCTGCATGTTCACTGTTTTACATGGCTATCAATGTCCTTGGTGTCTTCTCTTTTCAGCTGGACAGTGCCATGTCACTTATTCAGGCAGCCAAAAATCTGATGAACACGGTGGTTTCCACTGTCAAGGCCTCCTATGTCGCATCCACCAAGTACCAGAAGAGTCAAGGCATGCAGTCGCTCAACATGCCAGCCATCTCCTGGAGAATGAAGGCTCCTGAGAAGAAGCCACTGGTGAAGAGGGAGAAGCAGGACGATGGCCAAACTAACAGAGTGAAGCGATCCTCTCAAAAGAAACACATCAACCCCGTGCAGGCCCTGAGTGAGTTTAAAGCCATGGATAGCATCTAGACGGTCTTGTTTCTGAAGCAAGACAAGTCAGAGACAATATATTGACCAATGAGTTCCTATATAGATTGTCAGTCGTCCAGAAAGAAAATGTTTGAAAATCTTGACACAGTCTGTGCATAGACAGTTTGTGTGTTTGGCCCGTTATAGCCCGACTATGTATCGTTACTCTTGTGAAAGGTCTGATTTGTTAGTCTGTAGAATTATTTCTGGAGTGTAAAATAAAGTTAGAGGGGAAATTAACTGGACAAAGGCCTTTTTTATTTTGACATTTTCCCCTTTTCTGTTAGGTTTATTAGAGGAGAAGAGTGGAATTCAGAGTAATTGTAAGAAGTACTTTGAAGAAACTTCTGATTATTTTGTATTCAATTTTATAGCAATACTGTTGGGTCACTGGCATCTTCCACTATAATATGTAGTACAGTAACCTGTGTAATACTAATCTTTGTGCTACAAATAACTATGCAAAATATGAATTTCATTATTTTTACTCAAATTGAATAGGCTGTACTGAGCTAACTGGTGAGGTTTTAAATATATTGTGGTTCACTTGTAAGTAACCAAAGTCAAAAATTTACCTTATGTGCTTGCATTTTTATTAGGGCTCTCAAATTAACACAATTAATTGCAATTAATGGTGTTAAATTGATAACCGCAAATAGTTTTTAAATCTTGATTAATCATAAATGCACAGAACAATACAGCTGCTCTGGTCATCTCTGATGTTCAACCTCATTCAGCTGAGTAGACTAATAATGTTGAAATGGCTTAATTTTGATGTTCTTGGTGTGGGTTTTGTTACCGTTACTGCAATATTAATAGAAATGCTTAAAGCATATTTTGTTCATTCAAGAGCAACATATTACTCTGGAAATCTTTCTTTAGGTAATGGTTGAGCTTATAAAAATGTGATTAATTTTGTGATTAATCTTGGTTAAAAAATGTTTGACAACCCTAATTTTTATATCTTTATACAGTTATTTCATTACATTCAACTATTTTCTGTGCTCTATGACCAATAGTTATTTGGTCCTGTTTGACATTTGTACTAGTAAACACATCCAAGATTTTTTCATCTCATCTTTTTATGTCCACACGAAGCAGTATACCAAAGGTGACAGAATGTTCGCCCAGCCGTCTGATTTGTAACGGTTTTTAAAAGCAGATTCACCCTGTCAGTGAGACATAAATGTGAGCTCTGAATTCATCTGGATGTCTGAAAGACCACGTGTTTGTGCTCTCCAAGCAGACACACGGCCTCATTTACTGTCAACGAGACCAAACACCTCCACAAACTGTACGTGTCCGATGTGTTTTCCTCCTCATCTTAGCAGTAAAAGCAGAGGGCAGGTGTTCCACTGACATGAACTCTGCTTTGTGTTTGTTTAATTGTAGATTTAAAGCTTGAACACAAATAAAGATTTTACATTATGTACAATCATACTGTAAGTGGTTGGAGGGCTTGCTTTTAGTCCCAATAAAAAAACCTTGAAACAACTCCACATCGTTGAAGCTTTAAAGTGTTAAAGAGAAAATTGTTATATTTTTTTTTTTTCTGCAGAGAAATACTACAGCACAGAGTTGTGTCATTGTAGTTTGTTTTTCACTCATGCCTACGGTCTGGTCTGCAGCGAGGTGTTGGTATTACAGCTGAATCTTATTTTCGGTCGTTTCACGTCTTCCAGCTTCAGCCGGTATGCGTGTACGCTTGTTTGACAGGCGGAGAGTGTTTCTCGCTGTAGATCCTGGCATTTTATAGGGTTTTCACAAAGTTTTCCTCACAGGTTATGTCTTTAGCCGGGATTTCAGTTTGAATCTGCAGTGTTCATATTATTTTGCTGTGAAATGTTATTGAGAGCTTACTTTATACTGCACACCTTTCTCAATTGTGTCGGCTTTATCTAAATAAAAAAATAGAGATGACAGATTTTTTGTTCATGCTTTTTTCCCTCTCTTTCCATTACTGCACATATTGTTTTTTCTCCATCAAGCATTACTCGCTTACCAATACACCAAACACACATCTTAGTGACAGGTTGGATAATCTCTTTTTCAAATACTGTTTGCAGCAAAAGCTCCAAATGGATGCAGCACGTAATGCTGTTGTGTGTCCATCCCTCAGTTATACGCTGAATTACTGCTTACTTATGTGCTTATAATTCCTGTAATTGGCTGTCCTGTTGTATGTTATCACCTCTAAAACAAGTGCATTTTCTTTGACAATCACTTGATCCTCAGTATTCTTGTGGTGTTTTGTTTCAAAAGTTTTTTAACTGAATTGTCTGTGGGAGTGTGGTAAACTCGCAACAGTTTGATCCTCTCAAGCCCTGGCTGCCTTATCTTTATCTATTTAAATTTCCTCCATTACCCAGCATCATTTTGGAAAGCCTCCAAAAAATAGTTGCAAATTTGTAGGTTTTATGGATACGGGAATAGAAAACGGGGATAAGAGAGGTTTTCCAGCTGAGATAAAGCAAGTCATTCCCCCTGATTAAGGCAGGTGGGGCTCCCTAAAACAAAGCCGTTTTTTTACACACACAGATTTTACTGATACTTCTGTGGAATCATTGTAACTACAGGGATGAGTTGTCTCAAAGTTGGTGATGTCATCATTGCAGAAACGTCAGAAATGACAGAGATTCTAAGCGGGAATAATCTGCACATATCAATCACATTAATCTACAATGAGTAATTACACCTCTACCCTACGTCTAGTCAACAGGCAAGCCTAATCCCAACCTACCCCAATGTCATTATCATGAATATAATTTGGAAAGCGTCCCCTCCAGCCTCATCAATCCAGGCTGGTTGGGATCAGCCTAGCAGTAGAAAGACCAGGTTTGAATCCAGAAACTCTTAGCTCATTTAATAGTCATAAGTCTCCCACAGCCTGCGTGGGGGAACCAGGGCCCTGTTTTTCACTGAGTTATTGAGTCATGGAGTCACTGCTGTATGAAAACAGTCGACTGTGCCCAGGTTAACTATGGGTAACAGGACACTGTACAGTCTTCATCCAGAGCTGTGGCAGTTAGCACAGTGGTAGCACAGCTGTCTTTTGGCAAGTGCGAAACCTAAGTGCATCGCCTATGTATTTCCAGAGAAGTACTATTTCAGTCATTTCTCCCTTAAAAAAGTGACAAATTCCAAATAAATATGTCCCCAGGAGTGAGATGAATCACATTTTAGTGGGATGTAGCCACTGTGTCTTATCTTAAATGGATTGTATGATTATTAAATGTTTCAGCAAGAAAAAGTTTCTCTTCGATTCCAAAGAAACCAATTAGACACAAAACTTATTTAATCTCTCTGTCTCCCATTGTATTTGCATGAGAGAGAAATCTGCACACATTACGTTGTTTTTCCGTACTGAATAAGACCCCACAAAACATCAAGTTTTATTTTCTGGTTCATCCACAAATGATGGTTTGCTTAACGTGTTCATATTTTTTATGCCCGGCAACGAAGTACTCACAATCAAATGTTATCGTGATGGGATTGTCAATATCTAGCCACAGGTACCAAAACACACACCCACACACCCACACACACTCAGGATGGATGCATGGCAGACTTTATTACCAATCTGAGCATGATCAATATCTTAAATGGCAGAGGTCCTACTTCTAATCATAGAGGCAGCTCTGTTACAGCTTTCCAGCTCATCTCTGCTTCTCTTCTTCTTGAGTCAATATTTCTTGTATCAGCGTCTATCAAAAACAAAATCCCATCTCTCCTACTAGTAAGTTTGGATGTTATTTCCCAGCAGAGAGGTGATAATTACATGAATGACCAAGTTTCATGTACACAGCATAGACACACTCTCATAGTACTCTGAACCACGGCCAACATCACCATCATCAGTTAGATGCAAATGTTTATCAAATCCATTTATTTGAGTCATACACTGCACGCATCCAACCACATTTTGTTCAAAACGGTGCTGTTTCTGACAATGTATTAAGGTTAGATGGTCTCCAGCAGCGTCTTTGACATTGCGGTGTGTATTTGTGTGTGTGTTGTGCTGAACAGAAGCGCTCACACACCACTTGTTTACAGTAATGGAGTCGGACAGGAGGAACTTTTCATCGTGGCCTGCTGTGTGAATGTCACCGGGACATGGAGAAGTCACCGAAGGTTGCCGTCTTTTCTCCACGAGATGAACCCACGGCTTCAGCTCACGTCGTCACACAGTTTCCAAAGAATTAACCTGCTTAAACAATTCAAAACACTGATCAGACCTCATGTCTCAGGTCTAAGGTTAAGCATGGCGCGACTGCTAAACCGATCATATCTTAATTCTAGATAAATTATGTATGAAACTCTTCTCTCAAAGTGCACCCCTCCATATTTTGCTCCCATTCATCTTCGCTGACAGAATGACACAAACGCCGAAGCCAAACATGTTTACCATTTGATGTGTTTTAAAAAATGCAACTCAACATTGTTTGCAAAACAATTTTATGTTTACAAATCAAGCCAAACACCAGCAGAGAAGCAATATGACACACTATCAATATCTAAGACGAATGGCTGGCAAATAAATGCTTTAAAGCTCCACTTTGAGATGCACTGTCTGCTGCTGTCAGCCTGTTGGATTCACTAAATTACAATGTGGGCTACAACAGGGCCTCTACCAGCATGATCACAAAGTTTGAGAAAAATTGAGCAGCAGCACAACTTTCAATTTGTAACTTGTAACTAAAATGTCATGCTTACAGTACAAAGGAATCTCTGGTATGTTATTTATTCCATCTATGTATACAATACATCTAACTTGCATTATTACCTTATTTGTTATAAACAGGCAAATTTCTAAGCAAATATTTCATTTTGGTAGTTTGTTTAACGTCATTGACTCTTGTGATTGTTTTTGTTATTGTTGTGTGACTTGGTTTTTCCACAACTACTGAAAACTTTTTAAATATAGAAAAACAAATTGAATTGGAACACTGGAGCAGATTGGAATGACTTCCACAAAAATTATCTTTTTACAGTTTTATTAAAACAAAAACAAAAAATCCAAACACCAGTGCCATCTGAGCATGTCTGAAGAATGAAACAACAGTGAAATATTATTTTTGTGTTCCGCAGTCTTTTCCCGAGTATATCTCAGATAAGGAAATATTATTCATGTACTTTGTATCCTGGTGTGTTAAATCAATCAGCTGAATCATCACACAGGCACGTCTCTGTCTGAACATGTACATGAATACAAATGTAGAAGCACGATTATTGATTTATGGAAGGCTCTACTTGAATTCAATAATCATATAAATCATCACATGATAACATCATCTGATCTGATTTGATTTATCGTGCACAGAGACATAGCCATGTAGCAGCCATCAACAAATAATACAAAAAGTGAGAGACACAGAGTCAAAGCCGCTCCACTTTAAATGGCACACACATTATGAATTAAACTACAATTAAAACCAAACATCATTTAATGAAATTACTCAAATTTTTGAGGCGTTTGTGTTTGAAGTTTAAATTTCTCATCGAGTCTATGTGGGTTTTCCTCTTGATACTCCAATTTCCCTCACCATCAAAATGGGCTAAGTTAGGTTAATGCTCCTTCCGCTGCCCATTGCCCTGTTGACCCGGAGTCCGTCCCCGGGCGCTGCACTGTGGCTGACCAGGGCTCCTAATTGTCGCGTTTAGGGTTGAATGAAGACGATCAATCATTTCCAAGTTAATCTCTCCCCTTGGATTGACCATTTCATTGTTCCCTCTGGTCTAAATTTCTCTCTTTTTTTTTTTTTTTACTTCACCTCACTATCCAGGCTCAATAACGGCATGAAAAGGAAAGTGTGAACACACCTCCTTCGCTAATGGTGTGGAGAGCACCAAAACATACAGAGGACTCAGAATTCCTCCCTTTCCCTGAAGTGAAAGTAGTGTGTCAACATCTGGCTGGTCCCCTGATGTTTACCCAGGATCTGTGCATACAGCTGATCATGCGCGATGAAATCTGAGGCCCTACTTGAGAGACAGTTTGGAATTCAGAGGGATTTAAATGCAGATTTGATTGAAAGGTGATGGCACAGACCACCCCCTCGTCTCTGAACCCCCTCTGTGAATTTCCTCGCATTTGAGCTGCGTTTGCCACTCAAACTCCTGTTGACACATAACATCTTGGAGCCATGTCTTTCCTGTTACACGGGGTAAAACCTGTCACAGATTCTTAAATGACAGGACCGGGGCCAGGGCTGTGGATGTGTGGTTAGATGCGTGTGTGTTTCTGTATAGCAGGGTGGGCTTACGAAGTATTAGCCCAAAATCAAATGGCAAAGAAATGGCAGCGCAGGCATGGACGTCTGAGACAGATAAAGACTTTGCTCTGCCGGAGTATAAATGTTAAATATGACTGGTTGAAAGGGCCGGTGAAGCAGAGCATACTGATGCCAGAGGAGCGCAATCATGCCAAATACGGCAGTCCTTACTGAAATGTCAATAGCATTACACAGGATTCAAGAGAGTTCAGTGAGTCCACTGGGATTATGAGAGAGCCTGTCATTTCATCCTAAACTGCTACAAACACACCGAGGTGGTGAGCCTCTTCCCCACAGGGAGGCTTTTCCACTATTTTGATATCAGATTAATATAAAAAAGAAAGTAAAGGGCATTGGATCATAGTGTGCTGTTGTTTTCTTTCATTTTCAAGAAATTATTGAAATCTTTTTAGTGTAGAACAACCCACACACTATGGAGATAGTATAGTAGCTTTTCGGTGTCAAATAAAATTTAAGTGAATATTTAAAAAAAAAAGAAACTGCAAAGAAGGATAAATTTTGTCAAATGTCAAAATTGATCCACTTCCGATCTACTTTATATAATAGTGGTAAAATAATTCTGTAAAGAGAGAGATGCACAGCATTTCTGATCATTTTATTTGTTTATTTTATTATTTCTATTTTTATTTATTTCATTCATGTAACCCAGTATCACGTAAAATGTCTCAATGTTCTTCCCAACAAAATGTCATAAGGATCGGTTTCAGTTTACAGCCTCAAAATGTTAAATAAATAAATTAATTAATTAATAAATACTCAAAAGGTGAGACGGCCTCCCTGTCACGGCCTGTGATTGGCTGACTCTACTGCCAATCAAATTCCTCTCATTAAGGGCGACGGCTTCGAACGTGTGACCAAAATAGCAAAGCAAACTTCGGCGAGCAGAACATGAAGAGCAGCAGAGGTTAACGATAACGGTGACGGGCCGAGTGACGCTTCCCCGGTGGACGGCGACGGGTGTGGAATCCGTGGTAACCGGAAAAAGGAGATAGTCGGAGATAACCGTGACATTTTTCCGAATGGAATTAAAGTTCCACTCACTACATGAACTGTTGATTGGAACCGGAAATTGATGATGCAATAACGACCGTGTTCAGCTCCAAGGCCACCGTGAGACCCTTAGACCCTTTGACCCTTTGACCCTTCAACCTGTAGGCCTGAGCCAAGAAGCCTTTAAGGTAGGCAGAATGTTTTCATCCTTTTCTCTTGCCCGCCGTGGCAGCTGATTTTTTTGTTCAGCCTTGTAGTTGTTTGTTTGTTTGTTTGTTTGGTTCGGTTTGGTCTGGTCTTCCTGGTGTCCCAGCTCTGTTCCATGCTGTATTCTGTTGTTGTTTTATGATCTACTGCTTGTACCTGTTCTGATGATGCCACTGTGTTAACCTGAAGGGGGTCCATGTATTAATTCAGTGTGAAGGTCTTCCATCAGTGCCCCTGTCCTCCTGAATTAACCTTTTCCACTGCACCATTAATAATGACATCTTCACATTAATAACAATATTTTTTGCCAAGGGCTTTCTCAAGGGAAAAAGGTTCCAAATGTCCCCTGAAGCCTCAGCCATAGGCTGAGAGCTGGGGATTTGGGAGGACATGAATAACCTGAGGGCCATCAGGAAAAATGGTGGCTGAATTGTATATTGAGGTGCCCCTGTCAGGTTTATAGTAGCACAGTAACCCACTTTTCATGTTTAATGGAAGTATTTTCCTTTGGGGGGAGTTTACTTTGCTCTTTTTCATAGGAGTGTAATTACCGATGTGGTGTGGTGCTTTCGGTCTCCTCGGTGTTTGTGTCATAAATCGAAGTTTCCCCCTCACTGTAAGGCTCTCATCAAACGGAGCCTTTTTATTGTGACTGCTGAGTCTCATGGCTGCTCTTTTATAGGTACGGGCCTGCTGTTGAGCTGCCAGGTTAGCCACAGACTTATGCTGTCTTGCAGACTTGAGTGCGCATGGAGGCAGGATGCCGACATGTTAGGTCAGAGTTCAATTGTGTGTGTTCAAATCCACAGAAAGTAAACTTCATGTACGTACAAATCAATATAACCTCAGAAGAATTGTGATAAATGACAATAAATAAACTACATCTCATCAGGATCACAGAATGACTCTCACAAAGGAAGTGTGTTTGATAATGGTTGGCCCTCTGTGTTTAGTTTCTTGTGCAGCTAAAAGCACATAGCCCTCGTTTTACAGTTTAGGACAGCTCCTAAGTATTACGTGGAATGAAAAAATTCCTTCTTGACTGCCATTAAGTGCGTCTCATTCTGAGTGAATCTGTCCACAAGTCCACACTGAGTTTGTCTTCTATGTCAACACATTGGGATACAGCTTAGATGTCCTAACCATGTCAGCTGGCTCGTCAGAGTCTGTCCTCCCTGTCTGTGGGGGCCCTGACTCACACCCTGCAGAGTGAACTCGGTTCCCCATCTTTTTTAATCCCTACCCAGAGCCCACGGCCATGTGAAGGCTGGAATGTAGATTGCCTTTGGATGATTCAGTCCCATGGTCATTTGTTAACAAGACCCTGTGATACTCTCTCCTCTCCTAGAGGCAGCAATCCCCTGTTTCCTTCCAGAGAACCATTACATCGTATTATGGTCAGAATAAAATGTTTTAATTAACATTTTAACTCCCGGTAGTCATAAACTAAGTAGATCCATTTTATCTACTGTTTGAGTTACATTTCATAGCTGGAAAGGCATTAATCAATAAAACGCCATGACCTCCCTGTGTTAAAAACCCTTTACCTATTTTTGCCTCACAGAACACAATTTCCTATCCTCACCTTTTTGACGGCGTGTCTTTTGAGACCGGTTACATAAAATCTCCCTCTTTAAAAAAAATCACCTCTTTCTAATGTGAGTGCAGGCAGGGAAGGCATCCCTTGGGTTGTGGCTGAAAACATTTCACGTTGGATGCTGTGTAATCCAATGAAATGGTGCCAGCCATAGAAAGAGCACTATCTGTCCATTTAAAGTCACTTTTATAATCAGCTCCCAAGGAATCACAAAAAGGCAGTAAAAAGTAATAGAATCAGCAGTGGCACAGACATAGGTAATTATGTTAAAAACTGCTCTCACAATGGAAGCTTAGAAAAAAGGGCTTAATACCGTAAGCCCTGCAGTGTGGGCTGCCTTCACTGTTTTGCAAATAAATGGCCGCGGTGAACATGTGTGTGCTGTCTGGGGCGATTTGTGTGATGTAATTAGATGTAAAATGCTTTTTAGCTGCCTCTTTAATTGACTTTTGGCCAGAGTGATTTGTGACCGTCAGGTTCTCCCTTGCGGCGCGGTGTCGTCTTCAGTCAAGGCCGGGGGATTATTTGCAAACAGCCAAGTCCAGTTTCTGGAGCGGGGCCTGTCGTCTGATCCGTTCCTTCGCCGTCTCTTGTGTGGATGCGATTTCTGTAACCCTCAGCAGTGACTGCTTTAAATATATTCCTTACTCTGGGTTTTAAGATTCCTCAATGATACTCCCGGGTGCTTAAGTTGAAATACACCCTGACAGCTATTTAAACAGACCCAGATATTAAACATTCAGTCGAACACCTTTTGCATAAGGTAATCCAGTGGTGTCATACAGCATTGCTGACTACCAATCATCTCATATGTATTCCAGGGACCCACTTTAGCAGGCACTGTATTTTAATGGCTGACATCTCAGGGCTGCAATTCAAGTGTGATTTATATCTTCTCCAGTCATCAGTTACAATCAGATCCAAGGATCTGACTCTGTGCTCACTGGACAGACAGAGGGGAGGACGAGGAAAAAGAGCAGTGTCACACGTCCCGTTTTTAGCAGAAATGTGAATCAAAGGAGCCGCAGTAGGGGTGGAAAGGTTAGATAGAGGAAGTAGTAGAGAGGTGATGGGGTCCCACATTGGTACGCAGGTCTGCTTCTCATCCTTAAACCAATTTCCTTGCTCAGTACTCTGGGGAGTGGCCTGATTTGCACCGTTTCTTTTCTCCGCGTACAGTGTTTATCCTGCTTTTACAATTAATCTGGCTCCCAGCTGCAACATTAATCAAATAGCTTGACGTATTCTCAGCATTTGGAGGTTGAGGGAAAGCGTCCTACACACCTTCACACACATACACACACACACACACACACACAGTGATTTGTTAAATAAGTGTCCCACACACTTGGAGAGGTCTGTAGAACCAGAGTGAAGGTTATTGAGATGTACGGGGCAACATATTGATCATGTTTGTTTTACTCTTATCAGTTATCTTGGCTTTGTATTTTATCACTGAAAGTCCGGACATTATTTATTAAACTGCCAGCCGGAGGTTCCTGTTCTTAAACTGACATTTTTTTTATTGGCTCCCCCAAAATAAGAAAAAATACAGAATATTTCTGAGTGTGCTCAGAGAGGCCGAGCACTACATAATAGAGTAATTTAGCCGAGAAACTCTCGGCTCTCATAGTTCATGGTTGCAGTATTGTGTGGGTGTGTGCAGTCCTCTCTCTCTTCATAGCATAATGTCAATAGAAGTCCACTACAATCACTTAATGTGTTCCGCTGCCCTCTCTACGTATGGTCTTTAAACGCTTTAATCGAAGACCTGCTCATTTTTAATGGTGTTCTTTATTGGTAAGTTTAGTGATGATTTTCAAATGCATCCAGTGATTTGTGGCTAATTAGGGCGAGAGTTAGTTAGATCTCAAAAATGAGTGCCCGTGTGCAAGCTGGCCGGCGTTCAAAGAGTGGCCGGGACACACGCAGGGGAGCGGATATCCCTTTCAGATAGCATGACATAGCCTGAGTGCAGATGAAGAGAGCAGCGCGGACTGTAGTTATTACTATCGCAGAGAGACGGGGAGAGGAGCATTGTGGCATCTCGCACGGAGGAATTATTGGCCAATCCGGTCGTTGCCTCTGTCACCATGGCTACCTGGGAAATTTGTGACATTCAGCCTGAAGCATGCCTGGCAAGTGATTTATTAGACTAGAATGACTTCTGATAGGGCGAGCATTAAGAGTGATCGAGGCTGATGGTGAAAGTATTAATCTCTAATTGATCTGTTTGTTTCTCCATGACGCTCTGTCCGCCTTATGTCACATTTTAATTATCATAAGCGAGTCCTCGCCTTCAGTTCTCAAACTTCATCTGCTGAGGAAACTTATCCCTCTAGACCACCGAGGCTTTTTTCTTTTCTTTTTTTTTTTGCTCGTCTACAAACACTCATTCTTCTACCGGCTTTTTAAGCAGCTATTTTGCTGTGTTGGCCTAAATTATTTGCATCCACGTTGTTATTCACCAGGTTTTTATTTACAGAAACGCAAGCAGTTAATGCAGCCCTCAGGTGGGGTGTTAACATGTTATGTGTATTTCAATATTTAATGAGCTAAATGCCACTGCATCAACACAGCGCCATAAAATGCTGTGAAATGAATTTGAACTCTGCAGTGCACATTAGATGCTGTGAACAGGAATTATGTGACCATAATGTCCACCACAAATTAGATGAGGCCATAAAGTGGCAAGCAAAACAACTTACGATAGATGTCTCAGTCAGATCGGTCATTTCGTCTGCAGCTTCGATGCTGTCTAATGTGCACTACTACGAATAAAATAATAATCTTTAATAAGCAATCATTTTCAAGTCCGTCAGTTTCAACAAGTGACTGATTTGTTGCTTTTGTTGTGTTGACATTAAGTTCCGAGCAAGCCAAATGTTACCAACGGGCCCTGTGACACCTCTTACTGCACTCATTGATCAGAAATGTTTGCAAGCAGCAGCGACAAATCAAAACAGGAGGAACTTTACTACACCGGGGTACCAAAATGACACGGAAAAATGAGGTGCATCCCCAGCCGTAGTCATCACTGGCCCGTATATCAAGCAAAACAATGTCAGTAGAAAGTGGAGTGAAAAATGTTCATCGGGACAACATGACAACACACAAACCCTCAACGTGTCATTCTGAAGACGTGGGTGATTTCTAGTGCATATTACCTTTTTTCACAGCATCAGTTTGATTTGCTATCATCAGGTGTAGGATCATATCAAATCCCCGACTCTCTCCGGCTCTCGATCCATCATTAGATCACCTTTGTTGTTGGTTCATATCTGGTTCAGATCGTGCTCACACCACAATAGACCGGCTTCAGACTTGGTTTGGAACTGGATTGAGACCGCTTCCTCTAAAGAGGTCTGATTGTTATATGTTCTCTGATCTGCTGAAACTAAGCAGGAGGAGAAGTTCTTGTTTTATTGTCTTCCTAACGATAAGGAGCTGCCACAGTCTGGCGCCGGGAACAAACTCCACATTTCCATCGTAGTGTCTGAGTGACTGGCAGGAGTAATTAACCAAACATGCGTTTTGTAAACTTTGTAACACTTCAATTAGACCGATCAGTATTCTGTAGGAGTGAATCGCCTTTCTAAACCAAAATGATTCGATAGCTAAAGAAACGGCTGAATGCAGATACAACAGGTCTTGGCTGTCGCACAAATAGAAGGTGTTTTGTTGTTCCTTGTGTGTGTTTTGATGACATGCGCAAGCAAGAAAGTTGGGCCGGATGTCTGCTCACACTGATGACAGACATTTGTACCTTTCAAGGATGAATGTGGAATGTGCTTGAATGTGAAAAAGGTCATTTCACACAGTGAAAGGTGCTTGCACTCTTTGTACCAGTGTGAAGCTTCTTTGATAAAATTTCCGGACCTCAGCAGCCTTGTGCCTCGTGTGAATTAATGAATTGGACAAAGGGCGGTTTTACCCTGAGAAGGACACGCCTGTTCTCCTTTTAGTTGGAGGTCATTACGCTAATGCATTACAAAGACCAGTGACATTCCTATTCTGCTGTCACTTCCCATATCATTGCTGTCATGTATGTTGTAATGTATGTACGTAAGCCTGCAGGGACTCCAGTGGGTGCAGGGTGAGATTGAATGGACCCAGACGCTGGCGTAAATGTGAGTGGACCTAGCCGGGCTTGAAATACACAGAGTTAATCAACCTTCTGTTGTAATGAGCTGTTGTGCTGGCCAGCTTAATTAAAAGTGATGTTAAATAATTTCGTTGCTGCGATGGCTTGGTGAACTCGACCCAGGCTGGCCGCGCGACCCGGTGGTCTACTCCACGCCTGATTTCAGTCATCATGCACACACGAAAAGGCGCAATATCAACATGTCGACCTTTAGCAGCCAGTGCCAAAATGTGGTTGTCTTTGTTTTATGCTGCACCACCATGATAATCTCAAGCCGGATGAATTAATCAGGGTGATTGTCCATCTGTGTATCTGATTAAGCAGAGAACAAAACAATGTAAAAAATGAGGTTGTGCTTTGGAACGGTGCCGCAGGAGTGTGTGTGTGTGTGTTTGTGTGTGCGCGCGTGCGTGCGCGCTCTCTCGGCGTGATTGCTTTGTGTTCCTCGCCGGGTCTGGAACACAGAAGACAGCTTGTATGAAACTAAAGGGGGGGTGTAATATTAAATTTGTCTGAGGGTTGAATGAACTTGTCATGGCAGCGCACACGCAGACACACACGCACGCAGCATTATTCCATTTTCTCTGGAGATTGATTTGGTGGCACAGAAATGGGCTTAAGATGAAGAAATATATGACAACGTAATCCAACCTCATTAGAACTCCTTCACATTGGTTCTCTGATGATGTTGCAGGCACATCTGCAATTTCCCAGCAGTCAATGTTTCATGTAGGAGGACAAATATGTCCGTAATGGCGATTCAGGTATTACTCATCATTGTGGACGTCCGCTGAAAAGAGGGAAGGAGAAGGTCTGTAGATGTCATAAGTTTAATTTATCCTCAAACTTCATCCAAGACCGCAGATGCTTAATTTAAGACGTAATAATTGTGGGAAGTGTGAAACGTAATATATTTTATCTTGTCATATCTTCAGTCAGCCAGCGCTCAAACAGCCCCAGCCCCCTTCATCCAGCAGAACAGTAGAATGCTGACAATGCACCGGCCGTCAGACTGCTTTTATAATGGCATACATCAAGCCTTAAACGCTTCGGAGAAACACTCAAACATCTGCGTGTGGGTAATTTTTGTTGCCCTATAGATTCTGTCCTGGCCGACAGAGTGCAAAGTAATAGGTGTGCAGCAAAAGGAAGCGTGCATGGTGCTCCTCAGCAGCAGCAGCGGCAGTGATTTTTGTGAGCTTTATAATCAGTGAGTCATTGGCATCTGCAGAGAGGCTTCTTGCTTCTTCTCTTGCCCCAGGCGGTGCAACTTACTTGAAGTACTTCAGTATGTAGAATGCTTTATAAAGGGCCTCAATGTAAATACTTCATAGCGTGCTGAGTGGCCCTATGAATATGTGATAAGGATACGGGCACAGACTCAAATTAAACGCTACACAAACCAACCATTTACATAAGTGTGCACTTTGTTTATGGCAGTCTTTGAACGGTAGTTGGTTGTCTCCGTCTTTGAAAACTATTCATTTTAAATGACCTTTCCGTGACGCGTGGTTATGTTTTCTGTGAAATGTGCCATTACAGTCTTCCACGACCGGCCAGTGGCGACCTGGATTGCGCTGGCGTGTGGCGTGACAGCTGCACCGGCGGCCGTCGATGCACATCGTAACCGATGCTGCTGAACTCAACGACCAGAACTGCAAAGATTTACTGGTTAATTGACCTGCAAGAAACTGCAGCAGCCCTGCAAGAGCCTGGGATCACAGACACACACACACGCATTGTCCTGCTGTCCCAGTTCTATTTCCTTTCATCAAAGCTCGTTCACTCCCTGGCAGGAAACAAGAAAAGCCTTAAAAATAGACCTGAGCTGTGGAACAGTAACGTGTAATGTCTCAAGCTTATTAGTTGTTAGCTCAGCATCAGCCTAAAATGGTGATATTGGCGAGTTCTCTTAAGTTTTGCCGGTTGACATGACAACTGTGCCCAGAAATAAGAATGCAACAAAAGCTCCTTCAATAATTGGGCCTCAGTTCCTTGTTAAAATGTCCTGGTGTAATGCAGGTTGGTTGTTGGTTTGTTGTACATTGGACGGATCAGCAAATTCAAATTCCCCCACTGGCTGGTCAGTCAAAATACACTCCTACAAAAAATGCCAACACACAAGATGCAGCGTTTGCAGAGAGCAGAGCACGTAAATTCATATCCTCTGTTGTCACAGAGCATTTCATAAATGAGGTCTGTTGTGGATAGATGCATCATTTCCATATCCACTTTGCTGAAACCGCAGCAGATGTAGGCAGTAGACTACAGTAGATCTAAGGTTTCCCCCAAAACACAACCGGCCAATTAGCTCCTCCACCGGGTCCTTAGGCCGCTCTTTGCACCACTCTGCCTCTGGCACTTCCCTCTCATCCCACTCTGAAAGTTTGGTGAATTCCAGCCTGTCACCCCATGCAACCTACCACCGGTTGATTTTTTTTGCAGACTGACGCTGATGCATTGGTTGCTTCTGGCAGAGTTCAATAGATAAATACAGAGAAATCCAACAACCCAACATGCAGTCCATGTCTCCCTCATCGATTAGGACATGCACCAGTGCAACTCTATTTGCCTCTACTCAAGTACACAGTAGGTTATTCTCGAGGATTACTCTCCAGATATGAGCAGAACTGACTGGAATTTCATAGCTTATGTAGCATATGTGACATGAACATGGAGCTAGAATACAACAAAGCTCCTTCTTCTCTTGTGACTTCTTTCATGGAACATTGTTCGACTGCACGCAGAGCTTATTCACATTCATCCCTCTCGTGCTTAGCTACCTCGCCGAGCCGATTGTGTTCAAGGAATCATATGACAAGTAGAATGTCAAGTTGCTTTTATTGCAGTTTTGCTGCCAAATCCCAGCAGTGTTTAAAGTGGATCATAGCAGCACAGGAAATGATGGATGTTTGGGGCTGCGTTTTCTCTGTGTGCTTATTACATAGCTTCAGCGTGGAAAATTCTCAGGGGACATAAATTCCCACATACAATTAAGTGAAATGTAACGCTGGAAAGGATATTCATGCTGAAATGAAAAGGCTGAATCACAGAATATGTATCTTAAAAAACTGGATTGGTTTCATATCCATCTACGGGCACGAGGCTGGTTTTAAAATTAAAAGCCGGTGGAAAAGACTGACAGATAACCTGGCACTTGAGATGCGCTCAGTGAGTCATCTGTAAATGTTACCTACCAGTATATCAGCTTGTCCTCTTTCACACCAAGCTCACCAAAATTCACCCCGTGGAAAGTGCATCTTATAGCCATTTGTGAAGCATCACGTGGTTCGTTAATCTTTGCTAAATATACCGACGCTGTAAACAGATCACTGCGTACTCGCAGCTTAAAGCACAAACCCTGCATCTTATCTGGATGCTGTACTCTCTTTTCCACAGATTTAAGGACTCCGGACTCCTCATCTGCATTTATATAAGCAGCCATAAAAAGCCGCCGTCTTGTCTTTGTACCTCGCTCTTCCTTGGACAGTCTTGAAGAACAGGAATAGAATTGAGATTCTGGCATAGGCTACTCACTCGGGCCGAAGCAGCAGCAGCAGCAGCAGCTGCATAAACAATGCTTTATTTCACATCCTCTTAATGTTTATTCACTCGCTTCCATTCGTACACTGCTAGTGCTGAGTCACAGCCTCATGTGCATACACTCTAATTATGCTGTACCATAGCAACCGTAACTTAGCAATTGCAAAATCTCTTCCATCAGAAAGGTTCACAGATTTTCTCTACTTGTCCTTTCAAACTCAGGAATGTGTCACAAAAGTCACAAAATTCCCTTTGTGCAACGTTGATTCTTTTATTTACTTATTTTTTTTGCATGAGTGACTCATCTATGCAAACTAATGTATCTTATAAGTGACTTCCTCGTTTGTTTTCGGAGAACAGTTCGGCATTCTGTGCACACTCATTTGCTGTCACACTGACACACATGCTCAGCTCATGCAAAATATGGTCACATGTAGTCTCAGTATGCATATGAGCGTTCTTACCAAACATTCAGTCAGCGGCAAATGCAGAAGCCTCATCCTTCACGCTGTGATCTGCAGCCGTGGATTCATCACACAGGACTTTCAGCAGCGACGGCTGTAAAGACCACAAATAGATCTGTGATCGCTCTGCAAGAGCAGAAGTCACTAAACAACAACTCCCCGCCAACAACACAATCTGTCTTTTGTCCCATCGTCTGTAAGCACAACAGATGAAGCACTTTCTGCTTTTGAGGGCCGATCGATTCCAGGAAGGCTTGTGACAATCAATTAGATTAATAGCTGTCTTTGAAAAATGAAACAATAAAAATGTAGAATTCACCACTGTGAAAATGTAGATTTGCACCTCTTCAAACCTGTCGCAGTAGATCGATCGTCATTTTTACAATTCTAATGACTCTTCTTAAAATGATTTTGGTGATGACAATTTATAACATAAAAGCTCTGGTTGTACTGTGTGGTTATAGTAGAGATCCAAATTTTGTTGAATATTATAGATTAGTTTTTGTTATTGCTATTATATTATTATTTATTACTTTAATTATCTTTTTTTTCTATTTTTATTTTACAATCTTTGATTTTATTAAATGATAAAATGACACATCCACACAGATGTCAACTGTTGCATAGCCGATATGAGAGACCAGAGTGATGCAGCTTTGTACCTGCTTATTACTTGGATCTTTATAAATCCGAAGAATCAATAGTTATCCGAATGAATGTGATGCATAGTTCTGTCTAATATATATGCGTGTATGTATGTATGTATATGTATGTGTATACATATGTTATCCTGTCTTCTGACAATGAATTTATTTGTAGTACTAGAAGTGTTGCTGGACTTATTATTTTTATAGCAATTTGTGCTGTTGACGATGTGGTTCCTGGTGGCCAAGGGGTGAGGAAATGAGCAGGTAGCTTCAGGTGCTGGAGGTGTTTCACATTGCATTCTACTGGTAATGAAACCACCGCAGTACACTCGGCAGAAGATGGAAACGGGCAGTCCCAGTGCGTCGTCGGTCCACACCGAATAGCGGTTTCACCTGCCGAAATAAGCAATGTAATAATAATGTTATAGAATTGAACATTGGTGTGAACGTGCCATTATGCCTCAGTGTGCCATTTCCTGTTTCATTTCTTCTCTTTTCCTTCACTGGCCGTCTTATCTTGTTTTTACTGTCCAATCCCAGAGGCTGGGTACGCTGAATAATTCTACACACACACAAAGACACAGACGCCCAGCCAGTCACACAACACACACTCGCACACTTTTCCTCTCCTGCCCTCGCCTAAGGGTTTAGTTTGATTCATGCCCTTTGTCAGAGTTTGAGTGGGTCTTAAAGAAATAATGGTGTGACTTCTCTGGGAGTGTGGCTCCTTCTTTAATTGGTGTCTCTTCTCGCATGTACATCACATTCGGCCTTGTTCACTAGAAATCACACATCAAAGGATCTAAAAACTCCTCTCCTGCAGTGTGGATTTGAACTCCATATCACTGAGGTCTTCATAGCTACTACACATCAAAAAAATTTGGAGGCTTGGAAAGGAAGTAAACAACATAATAGAGCAGGGCAGCGTTATATGTGGAGGATGAATGTAGTGCGCATTGCACATCATTACTTTAATCATTCCTTTGGCATTATCTGTCAAACATGAAATAAAGTAACTGTAACTGCATTTACTGCAGACGATAGTTGCATCAAAGCCGTTGTTTACTGTTATTATCATCTGGGGGGGTTTTTTCTCCTCATTTTAAACAGCGTTGACATCTTCATATGGTTCAGAGCTGTGTTACAAAACAACAGTGTCACTTATTATTATTCCAGTGTGATGCGACACATGGCCTTTACCCCCGAAGAAAGAACTATCTTCTCTATCTTCTCTCACCAGTTAAAGCAAATATGGAAGATAATGGAAGGAGCTGCTGTAGTCACATTGTCATGGTCCTTGAAAACCACATAACATTTTTTATTATGTTCTGATAATATACTGGCTGACTATAATACATCGCCTTCAGAAAGTGTTCAGTCCCCTTCACTGTATCTTTCCTTCACTTGAAACTTAGCACAATACCTTACAATACGTACATAATACGTTTACAAAAAAATCTACAATTCTGTTTTTGCTTTGTCATTACTGAATAGATTTGGATTGGGATTTTTTTTATTTCAACCATTTTGAAGGCTGTAACAACAAAATGTGTTCAAAGTGAAGAGGTCTGAGGACTTCCTGAAAGCACTGTAAATAGCAGTAAATCATATTTTTCAGGGTACATCAACACTTTTTGAATGCTACTGAATCAACACTGTTGGATGATTCTGCACTATTTGTGTATTATTGCGTAGCATTTTCATGAATGTGTCCCCCATCCAACCATATGTTTGAGTCCATCACAGGTGGAGCGTCTTCCAGCTTCAGACATAATTGCACTTATTGATGGAGGTTGATGTACTCTTGATGAGTATTTGTATTATATTTATGGATGTATTATTAAGGAATAATTTTAACTTTTGGATTCACATCAGCACTGCAATTTCATATGCTCATTCCACCAAATCCCAACAACATTGGTTAATGTTTTTCGTATAATCCTGCTAACAAACGCACCAGACACAAACATGACATTCAGTAGCTCAACAAAAGGATTAACAAAACATGGGTCATGTACTTTATAGTGTCTCTGCTAATCTTGATAACTACACACACACACACACACACATACACACAGTGTATATATATATATAAAGAGAGAGAGAGAGAGAGAGCGAGAGAGAGATATGTTCTCTCAAAAATACTATACAATACAAATGTATTAAATTTGATTATATTAACTGTAATTTTATATTATATTATATTTATATTTTGAAGTATATATTGTATTTAATGTAATGTGAAACATTTACGTGTTTACAAATGAGTCACACTGAATCGGAAAACTACAGTTGAATAGATGTAATCTATTCACAGCCGCTTCAAATGGTCTCTTGAATGATGGGTAACATATGTCTCCTACACAATAGTTGAATTTAAGCTGTGAGGTGTTCCCTGTCAGGAGAGAAAATGAATGGTCATGTTTTTACCCACTCAGGTGTGAAATTGCTGCTGTATTTGGCAGATCGGTAGGTTAATGTACTCTCTGAGGTCCCACTTCCTCCCCTCCCCCCCCC
>OMNV01009035.1:93607-139435 GCA_900303265.1 Brotula barbata
CCCCCCCCGTACGTGGCCCTGGATAGCACACACATGCGGTGGAGTAGCTGTTTCACAGTGGCCACTTTGGCGATAAGAGAAGATTTGTGAGGGTCCTTGTGTCGGGAATGTGATCAGACGTGGAAATGTGGCTGCAGAGCGCTCTGATGGATCTGCCTGAATGGCTGCAACTCGACAGCGCTCACGCTGGCTCATTTGCTGGCTTGCCCAAATGATGACAAGTCCTCGAGATTTTCCTCACGGTTACAATGACAGCAGTAGTGGATGTTTAATGGCCGGTTATTTTAAGGGAAGGGGGCTGGGATCCATTAGAATAAAGCTGCACCTGCTTTTTTGTGCATTGCTCATGATGCGTTTCCCTCAGTCAGAGTCATTGGTAGCCGGTCTCATCTGCAGACTGATCACTGTCTTTTGGATCCTCTTTCATCTATAAATAATATAGTTATCTGCACACCCCTCAAAACTCCCCCGTTACAACACGGGCGAGGCAATCAGCTCTACTAGGCATGTCGCGCCTTTCTTTGATAGTTGTTTTGTGCAATCCCTTTCATTCTCTTTCTCTCTCGTACTGTTTGTCTCTTTTGGCAGATGATTGCGTGTTTCAGGTAGACCGACTGCACGCTTTATTTCTCCCAGTCGTCCTGCATCTGTGAGAGATATTGAAATCCCCTCACACCTGCCCGTGACAGTCACTCATAAACCCACTAACACGGCATCAGAGGCTGAAGCACAGTAAGCTGCTGCTGATAGCAAAAGTTTCAGCGCCGGGTGGGTGGGGTAAACAAAACCCAGCGTTGACTCTTCTGCCTTGCGAGTTCTTGCACATATTTGCCTGAAAATAATGCCAACGTACCACTGTGTCTGTTTTTCCTCTCTCCCTCATTATCAATGCTTGGGTGCATATCTTACCCAGTGTACTGTAAACGCTTTCAGTAGCAATCTGGGAGGGCTGAGTGTGTTGTGTATTTCCATTCTGCTGCACATTTCTCTCTGCTGGTCTCCAGAGGGAGGCAGGGGGATTGCCGTGGCTCCCCCGAGGACAGACACCAAGCCTGGGGCAGTATGAACAGATTAAGTCCAAGATGGAAATTCAGATTTCATCACTTTTTTTTTTCAACAACTTTAAAAATCCATACTGTTGTTTACATGCCACGGGGCACTATGGGCTTTTGGTTTGTCATCATTCATCACGTTGTAAACGACTGTAAATAGAAATGCCGTCACTCATGTTATGTGTTAGTTCCCAGTGCCATACGTAAAGTGAACTTTTCCGGGCCGCTCGAGAAATGACAGTTTATATAATGATGTTTTTGTATTGTTTGTGTTTGTCTTACTTCACATAGGGAAAAAAATATGGAAATGAGAGCTGTGAAAGCTTTTCACTCCGCGGTGAGGCTGGGACTGTGGCTTTCCAAAGCACCTGGTGAATGCGGAATGCCACTGTTCAATTTATTCTGTCAGAAGCCAAACCTTGCATTCCAGTTTAATCTTGTTCCTAGACTCCTGACATCCTCAAGAACCGCTCGAGTGTCATATCAAAAAAGCCGGAATTATCCCTTAATCTTTTCAGTTGTTCATTGTAGTACCACTTGACATGGGCCGTTTCCCAATATGTGGCTTTGTTGTCGGATTAGGAACAGGATCCTTTCAAGTGAAACTTGATATCTGGAAAAGGGACAAAATAACAGAGCCAAATCAATCAAGTGAAAGGAAAAAAAGGAAAAATTCTGATAATGCTGATTTTTATTCATTTTTTTCTCTAGCACATGGTTTCATAAAAGATGTGTATATTTTTTTTTTTTAGTTTCTTTTTTAGTCACGCATGGGGAAATGCTAAAAATTCGGCAATCAGTTGTTTATGAGGAATGAAAAAACAAGTCAAAGTTGTCATAATTGTCGTTTCTGCTCTATCGGGCTGCATATTGACATTTATCCCGTTAGTGTTACATTTGTTTGCATTCTTGTGTGTCTGTGTGACAACCCCGCTGCGCACTACATACTGATGCATTATTCTGTTGAGGCTTTGACGACACGCTCCGCTAAATGGCTGCCAATAAACAAGACTCTGTGGAGCTGAATCACTCTCAGTCATCCTGCTGCTGTCACACATCTTAAAGGCAGGTACAAATCGCTGCAGCACTTGTTTCCCCACAGAGTTTAACACAAAAACCATCAGGAAGAAACCACCACAAACAATAGCCAGACCTGTGACTGAAGAGTAGCGCCACCTGTTGAAAAGCTTCAGGCCCACAATTGGCTTTGTGCCTTACACTATGATGTAACTGCCAACTTTGGAAAGTGGTTTCCCTTAATTCTGGTGAAAATCCCAAGGTATCCAAACACACCAAATATACCCGGTTGTATTCTGCGGCAATCTGAATTAAATTATATCCAGCGCATATTAAGGAAGATTAAAAATGCCACAGATGAAAAGGTAAGTTTGGAGTAGTTTCAGTAGTTTAAGGGCTTGTTTCAATGGAAGAGTTTTTAATTGAGTTTTTTAAATTTCTTATTTGTTATGTGCCAGTTTTCATTTATTTACGCAATCATAGTCAAATCGGTGCTTATATATGAACTATTCAAGACAAGATTAGTATCAACGATTCTAGCAGTCTTAAAATTTGGTTCTGTAAGAGAGTTTGAATTCTTTAGTGTGAAATGTGTCATATGTAACAGAGATGTTTGGAAGAAGGACCCACCCATAGTCTTCCTTTGCAGTCTGCAGTGATTTCTGGTGCATTTGTGATCAGTACAAGGACCTGATGTCTTTGGCCTTTGGTCTGACAACGGGTATGTGATTGTTGGAGAAAAAGACCTGGAGTTAAAATACACAAATTGGAGCTTTGCAGACTTCTAGGACACAACACACTTTTCACTGACTTTGCAAACTCCGCAGACAGAGAAACATGCATTTTTAAGTTTTTAAAACCCCTCTTGTCTGATGATAATCAAAACAGAATCAATAACCTCAGCTCTGCCTGATCCTACAGAAACTACAGGGACAATTAACAACAGGCACAGTCCACTAACTGGGCTTGAATTCTCATTACAGCCATTTGCCAAACTTGTCCCAATCCTCTACTGGGGAGATATTTCTGGGGCAAAGATATCTTAATGGTGCCGCATATTTGGAATATTTGATATTGGAAAGAAAAGAACAAAAAGAAAATCATCCTCCTGGGAGGTGGCATGCAAAAACTACAGTCGTCACCTCAGCTACCCCTTTTTTTAAAGATGCACATAAGTGAGTGTAGGTGAACATGAGGCAAAGCTTGGAAACTGAGATAAATGTTTATTTGTAATTCTGTAATTAATGTTTGAGGATGTCAGAACGTTTGCAAGAAAACACAGCAAACCCTGGCCGTTATTAGGATCAGCATGATTCCTAGGAGGTGTAGAGTCAGCAGCGGGAGCAGTGCTTACATTAAAACATAAAGATCACAGGAAAGCTTTGCTTCCCTGACCAGGCCTGCAGACAGTCTTGACACTCTCAACCAGAATATTAATACGCAAGATTAAAATCACAGGAATTTTGCAAGTGCAACAAAATATCAAAGAGAAGCATGAAAGAGAGGCAAGGCCGTAATAGCTGCTGGATAAATTGTGCTTAATAGTGTAAAAACCTTTAAAATTAATTGAGCGGCCAAATGTAACTTCATCCTTCTCACGGATGCTTGCAGCTATGGAGCATCCTGCTGCAAATGGAAACGGCTTTGTCCTCTGTGTCAGAGCCAGGGGAACATGTGGGCATTGTGTTTGTTACATTATTCTTTTTTTATTGGCGTGTGTGTTATTAATGTTGCCCGGTGCCCTCGCCCTGCTATGTGATTGTAGTGTAGGTTGTAAATGGAACGCTGCAGTATTTTACCGTGTTCATGTTAAACTACAAGAATCAACAATCAGCATTTATTAACTGGATGTGGAGGAGGATAATTGACATAATTTGGTCTGTACAACAATATGTTAAACAGCACAGTTTCATGTTCTCAATACTGGATAATACTGGATATACTGGCAGAATTCTAGTAAGATGTACACATGGACAGAATTAAATTGGATGGTGTGGTTTGCCCAATAAACATAATTTGTTGTGTGATGGTAATGTTATTCAACTGCTTACAGTAGTTTCCAACTTACTTCCAACTTCCACTTTTCGTCAGTGCACATAAGTAATTACTTAATTCATTGGGTGGCGCTCATTGGACAGTGATTGCATTGTACCGCCGCGTACCTTTGGTTGAGATCCTAGGGGGAAAAACTGCAGTCCCAATCACAAACAGCTTCAATCTGGTGTTTTCAATCATCTATCATCTCAATTTGGTGGGCAGTTGCTGCGGCCAAATATGAAACCCGGGCCACTGCATGATCTGATTCTGTATTCAGCCGGGGCTTCATGCTCCACAGAGCCTCACTGCAATCTATTCCACTGTACCCGAGAAATTATATTTCATCTTTCAGTGGACTCTCTCGCTCTTTCTCTCTTTCATGCTCTCAAAACGCTGGAGTCCAGCAGACATCCTTGTGCAAAAAACGTCTGAATCCCTGCTAAGCCATTGGGCTTTTATGGAGTGTTCCCTAGGAGGCAACAATTATTCACTCGCAATGAATGCATGCACAACTGTGTCCTGGCATAACACGTGAGCATCTCTCACATTATGACCGCATTCAGTGTGGATGACCAAGGTTTGGCTCTTTAAAAATCATTGTACGAGCCGTTATTAAATCGCCCTTGCTGTCGTCACCGTGGCATTTCTCTTTCTTACCTTCCATTTTTTTCACTGGGGAAAGGCAGACAGCAGCCCGAAATGACACTGATGAAAATAACAGCTCAGATGAAACATCTTTGACACGCAGTCATAAAGATGACGTCTATTTGTCAAAGCCGAGACAGAAATGGCAGAGTAATGTACTGACTTGGACCTCGGCAAATCTACATGCTGTGTCCCCAGAGGCTGAAGGGTTCTTTGTATCCTCTTCCATCTTAACTCAACGAGCGGATAACATGGATGCAACCTTAGATCAATCATATCGCTCTAAATTGAGCAATGATCTAATTTTGACGTGCTGAGGGAAAAAAAGAGAAAGGGAAAACACTGATCCTACGAAATGCAATTTTATAACTTCTCCTGTCACATCTAGTTGCTTTGTCAATTTAACGCTAACGCTGCTGCCCTGGGCCCTCAGGATGGAGCATTGATGTGTGTGGATGTACCAGCCTGGGCTGCCACAGCCGCTGGAGCATGCGAGTGTCCACTATACATCTCGACAATTTACTCTTGCCTCAGAAGGGCAGAAAAGAAACACGGATTCAGTGCAAAATCACAATTTTCCCAATGTGACATTTAGAAACGCAGCATTTCCCTTGAATTGGCATTTAATGAACAACGTCAGAATGAATGCCTGAAACTTGACCTGTAGCTCTGCTTTACCTGTTGTGATTTTTCAACTATAGTTTGCCAGTTTCGGTGCCTAATAATGTCATCATTGTAGAGATAATGTGCTGCATATCAGTGTATGAAACTGTACAGAATGTTTTGAATGAATAACATTTTCAAAATATAAATTTAATTCAGCAGTATCACACCTGAGGAGTGTGAGTCCTCTCTCGTCAAATGTAATTTTCGGAAATAAACCCATATTTACGCTGTCGCTATAGATGTTGGTTGGCGGTTGTCGAAAGAGGTTATAAGGCGCTTCCATTACAGTTGATATCATTGGTACCCGTACAGTGAAGTGCCCCAGTAATGTTATCAGCAATCATGGAATACCTCTTAACCAATCAGAATGCATGGTAGGAACAAACCGTTATATAAAAAAATATAACACATGGAAGTTTGAAATTAAAAAAGACACCCACATTTTTACATTTCTGCCTTGGAAAAAAATGTGTTGATAGTTGGGAAACTTTTAAAATGAAAATAATTATCATCCGTAATGGTTGCAGTTCAAATAAAATTGCCACTAAAATAGGTCAAATTTTGGAGTACAGTTACGCAATTACTATTGGAAGAATTTTATAGCACATTATCCTTTTTCAAATGATCAGTACACAAACTCTCTGCGTCTGTATTTATGTAACTGTCAAATAAGCGCTTAATAGGACCCGGTAATTAAGGGGTTAAATTGAACCCATTAGGCACTGAAAAATGAATTGTTAATTGAGTACACTTCAAGGCAAACAGTTCAGGGTTATTTAGAGGACTTTGCAAAAATTTAATGGACCTTTTTGCATTAGTAACCCGTCAATAATGTATTAGACCATGTACTGAAAGCTTTGGAAATCAAATTTCTACAGAAGTTATGATCAGAAAGATGTCCAAGAATCCTTTACGGTAACATTGACTTTTTTTTTTTTAAGCCATAGCCCTTTAATTTTCCTTAAAATACTCTTTGTGCTGGTTTTTGAGAAAGATTTTATACATATTTCACCTGAATACATCCAGATATATTTGGTATCTTTTGGCTTTTCACTAGAAAAAACTGAAACTGCAGTGTTCATGACGATGAGCTCGTCGGTGCTTAGCTCAGGATTTAAGAGGTTAATCATGAAAGGGAATAAAAATATAATACAGCGACCTCATAAAATTTGCCTTTGTCTTCCAAAACATTTCTTTTTATTGTCTTTTTATTCACTGTTGTACTGCGTGCTCTGGTCAGTCACAGTTGTTGCTTTCTATAAAATCCATACAGTTTATACAGAGTGCAAAATCATTTGCTCTCTCATTACAGCGACTGTGGTGTGCAGCTGTCTCCTCGTCCTCCGTTACCGCTACTTTAAGTAGTGGAAGTGAATAAAACATGCTGCTCCTAAAGGTGGCAACCGCTTTTAATGCATTAGAACTATGATAGTATCATGTGGTTATAAATGCGATATACTGTGTAGGTATGATGATAATAGTCTCACTATTCAGAAACTGATTGCGTTATCTAAAGAATCCCTGAACAGGAATCCATGGTGAGCACTGACTGCGTCACCGTGACATATTGACTCTGACATTATAACCTTTGAGACACGTTTTCCAGATTAACGTTATTTGCAGTGTGCGTTTGCGCACGTACGACAGGAAGACTTGAATAGAGGAGACCTAATCTGCTTAGAAATGGCGGGACAAAAGCATCAGCCTTCATCTTCCCTTGCTCTCTGTGGAGGTGTCTGTGGCCTTGACAACAGCATTACACGCTCACCAGGCGAGATGTTTGACCCCCTCCCAAACACACACACACACAAACACACTGTACTGCACGTTTTCCTGCCATAAAAAAGGCTTATCCTCACACGTGTTATCTTTTGTGAAGCCGTATGAGAATGTAGTCATGAGAGATGTGAGCGGAAACCTGAGTGCGTCCCTATACAGCCAGATAGCTTTGCACAGCACTACGCACATGCCAACATTAAGTTCCCACTTCAAAGCAACGATGCATGTCGAATGAAAAACATAACACGGCTCACATACGCACACACACACACACAGCGATAACATCACATTGTCGAACTTTATGTCATCGAATCGGCGCTCTTGTGGTCTGCAGCCCTGATTGTCGTCTCAGAGCAGAGATTCCCCGGTGGATGTGTATTTGTGCAGCAGTGGGAGGAGTTACAGATCCCTGGAGGACAGGCAGAGCCTAACCCAGGACCTGGAGCCCTTTGGGAAGGCTCCAGACTGGGAAAACCTCTTGGGGCAGGGATGTAGATGGAGTAAATCCCTGACAGACTCTGGGTTCACCCATGATTCTTCTCTGTCTACTTTATCACGAGCACAGACTATGACTTTAAGGTCGAAGAAAGATGGTGGGATCTGCTGTGTATGTGTGTGTGTGTGTGTCTTTTCTAGTGTCCTAGATAGAATGAGGCTGAGACATGATGCCTGCATGCTAAATTGGTTGCTCCTCGGTGACGGTGACATTTGAGCTGCTAATTATTATGTTCTCTCATGCAGCGTTCCTCCGCTGGTTCTAAATCTCTGTTCGAACATCTAAGGTCAGGAAAGGGCCATTTCTCAGAGTAAGACAAAATTGGAGTCTATTATGAATCAGAATGCAGTCAGCGAGTCCTGAACATGTTATTAACTGCCCATTGTATAACCAGACATGTCATTTGGGAGAGTTGGATCTTTAATTTTCACTTTAGACTTTTTACATTTCGGTCCAAAAGTGTTACATTTTAATTAAGATACGGCAGTTTTGTAACGGAAATTACATTTTCTTTATCTTTTAAACGGACGGCAGAATCAAAAACGGCTGAATTGTCAGATAGCAGCGGCAGTAATGAAGCCTGGGCACAGAGAAACGTCATTCCCCCTTGGCTCTGGCTCTCAGTTTCTTACCTTCCGTACCACGTACAGTAAGCAGATGGGAGAGCGGCAGACTGAAGTGACCTCTGTCCTTCTCCTATAGAAGCATTCTTCATGTCAGAGGACCGGGAATCGGCTCGCTGCCCTCCCGCTGTAAAATCCGTTGTTATCGTGGCTTTGATCTTGTTTTCATTTGGCCGTCCCTGCATCTGAAATTAGCTCTATTAGACAAGGGCACAATCTGACCGCGAAGCCCCAGGTCCACCTGTCAGACGGTATTCCGCCGGTGTCTGGGGTGACATCTTCAATCGCCAACATATATCTGCTCTATTGACCTGTGTGGAAACGTGTTCTCGTGCGATCCTGCTCTCATTATCCACTTTGAGGGGAGGTCACCTCTGTTCCCGTTTGACCCATTGTTGCTCTCTGACCACCAACAATCTCTGGTTCTGTGCAGTTACCCCTGGGAAACGTCCAGTCTGTTCAGATGTAGGAGGACGGTTTTTTTTTTTTTTCTAACTTCAAAAACTGCTAAGTTAAAATGAAGAATGGAGAAACAATGTTTATTTGATAGCGTCGGACACCTCATTTAGGTGTGGGACATATTCAGTCCTTTCCGTTTCTCCTGCATTTAATCAGTTATCATCAGATCTCCTTTTCTGCCCATTACAGAGAGCACTAGCAGAAATTCTTTCAGATCTGCAGGATTAGAATGGCGTGACACAAGCAGGAGGATGAACAACACTGAGCTCCTCTCTTAAATGGACTAATGTGTCTTCCCTTTTATGCTCCTAGTGTCATTTAAAAGCAAAGCATATCATATATTCCAGAAATGGAATATATTAGCAAGCTTTCCTGATTGCATGCACATTTTACATTAGGCTATGGTAGCGGCTGGCCATTCATGATGAGTAATAGTCTGAAATATCACTCGTTCATCCAGCAGATTCATAAAAATCACAAGTTTAACCGTGGCAATGATGGGGTGCACAGGTGCAGTGGGTGAAAAATACTCACCCGACACTGATCCAGGTTTGCCTTCCAGTTGTGCTGTCTCCCTGTTTCATTCATTCCTGCAAACACTCTTGTTGAAATACCCCAGTGGGGGTGAGTACGGGGGAAAGGGACACAAGAATATGAGAATCCAAATTGGGGAGAAAAGAGGAAAAAAAATTTTTTATTGTGTGCTTACAGTTATCTTTTAAGTTACCAAAAAAGAGAAACTCATGCATGATGCAACACAAGCCACAGCCAGCAGACAGTGAACCACCGTGACACAGTGTACATCCCTCTCTGAGATGCTGCATAGGTGCAGACCAACTTTACGGGAATCCCTGAAGCTGTGCTGACCGCCGACAGTGAAAGGATTCTTTGACTCTTCCCTCTTTTTTGCAAATGGGTGAATTTTAAACTAAACGCAAGCTACAAAAGAGTGAAATCCACCACAGTATCACCAAGCTGTGAACACTGGTGGTGCCGATGGAAATTTGCTCAGGGCTGCGAAAAGAAGTAACAACAAAGTTGATGTTTTTATAGGTGATGTAAATCCACTTGGAACAATCAATATGGATAGAAGAGAATCTGTTGAACAAGCGAGTATTTTCTACAGAAACAATTGAAACCTGCTGTAACAATATCTTCCAAATTGCCTCTTTAAAGTTTTCATCCTCTTTACGACATTTTCGCCTGACGCTCAGCTCAACAGACGATGAAGGCTTTAACCAGTAAATCACTCCTATTACTTCCATTCTCCCGGCATGTTTTTCATAATTACGAATTTCCGTGTGGGAATTGTCACGTACGCCTCAGGTATAGGCGTGTCTCCTAGTGAGGCAGACGGGGCAAAAAGCAATACGAGAGGCAAATGATGAGGCATTTTTGTGCAGTAAACTGTGAGTCGTAAAAATGTTGGGTGAAAGATGTTCAATAGCCCAACAGGGAAACATCCTTCACAGCGTGGTGTACATAATTAGATACATCCGCTGATTTACAAGCAGGCAACTCGCTATGGTTCACTCACTAAAACTCTGTCACATAGGTGTGTTTACAGCATCTTCTCTGCCATCCAACAGACTTCTAATGGACCTCCTGTAAATGTATATAGGTTGGACATGGGTGTGTGTATATATATATCGGGATACATATGAATTTTGCATGTAAATGATATCCAAATGTGTCCTTACGTAACATGATACCACACTAATGTGCTTGCTGGATGTGCATGAGGCCTGCAAGATATCTGAAAATATTTGCAATATTTTTCATCTTTGCAATAATATTGCAAGAATCGGTGTAACATGCACAACATTTAGAAACAGGAAAGGAAAATCTGCAGTTATTAGATGTATTTAGGGCATCCTGTTGTTGGTATTAATGTTGTTTGTAGTGTGTGTTTAGGCATTGGTAGTTTTGGAGTTTTTGGTCTGGTGAATTAGGAGCAAGTTCAAATCACAGTAAGCTAAGTTAGTCAGAGAAGTCTGTGCTGTTTTCCTTTAATGAAGTTTGTGTTCTAGTTATACACTGTTTGCTTTACCC
Source organism: Brotula barbata (assembly GCA_900303265.1). NCBI lineage: Eukaryota > Metazoa > Chordata > Actinopteri > Ophidiiformes > Ophidiidae > Brotula > Brotula barbata. Next base: position 104,434 of record OMNV01009035.1, read on the forward strand.
GCCAAGTCAACATATTTCTCAACATATGTCGGGTGTAGAGGTTTTGTTTCACAAAAAGCAAAACTGCACTAACAAGTTGCATGACTGTAAGGATAGAAAATGTTTTCTTCCTAAAGACTGCAGAATCTATCAAGAAAATATAGCATGGCCAAAATGTTCATGTTTACAACATCGAGTTTTACTTTTGATATTCTGTATTAGCCAAGAGCCAGTTGATGGACGTGGACATGGTCTTTTATGTCGGTCAGAAATAAACGACTGTCATTGAGCTCTTTGTGAGTAGAGTGTGTGCTACATCAACAGCTCTCTTGGCGCCACAGCATTTACATTACACATTAAAATGGCACGTTCATAAAACGGGATGGCAACGCTAATGTACATATTTGCAAATGGAAACCCATAAAAAAAATCATTAATTAAATTGTAAAAATTGACTTTTTTATTGCAGTCAAGTAGTTTGAAGGGGCTCTCAAGATACCAGCGTTGGTTAGATGGTTGGGTCAAACCACTTTGCGTGCATGAGTTGAAACAAACTGTCACCGTGCCACGATCAGCATTTAGATTTTTACATAAAAATATTATCGACTCAACCTTTAATAAGAGGAAAACAACTCAACGGCTTTCATTCCATCACATCTTTAAAATGTCACCTCACCAATCGGCTTTGTTGAATTATGCTGCATTAAATTAAAATCTTCCTGCAAAATATGATGCTGAAGTATATCAACTGACATACTCCTTATGCTCTCGTAAGAGCAAAATAAACACCAATTAACTGTCCACTTGATACAAAACGGTCCCTTTAAGCAGCAGATTGCATTATTGTGTACTTTAACTCGAGTCTGGACTTAGTTGCTACGGTAATATAACGACAAAAATACATGATATGTAATAATGATGTAATGTTTTTTCTGTAGAATGCAATGTTTGTTTCTGAGGTCCAGTGAACCATGCGGCTTTATGTAACTAATGACAGAGAGCATGCACAGAAGGGTGATTCAATCAGAAGTTACAGTGTTGACAGAGATGATAAATAAAGCAATACACGTGTCACTTTATTTACTGAAGATTTTATCATAGAAATCCAAAGCGGCACGGTCGGCTCATAAGCAAAACACTCGGTGTTAAAAGTGGGAATTGAAAGGAGGTCACTTGTTCTCCAGACCTTTATTCTACCCAGAATTCTTCAATGAAATATAAATTAATCTTAGCAATTTACAGTTTGTCTAAATCGCTTGGATGCATTTTTACGACATTTCTCCAAACTACGGTCTGTGTCCTTAAAAATTTAACACAGCCATCTGAACCCTTAATAATGTACAGATGCAAAACCACTTTAAACATATTTTGCACAAATTATACATTAGTTACACAGTTGTTGTGATTTGGCGCTATATAAATAAAATTGAATTGAATTGAATTGAATTTACTCATCTCTTATAAACATCTACGTCCAAGCACATTATAATCTTTAAAACCAATAACAGCACTTGGCTTGGTTTCATGCTCATTACAGAATTCCATATACTGTTGTCCTAAACACAACCATCACTCGCATGTTCCAATTTCAACTCATTCGCTATTTTATCAATTTCAAATAGCATATGTTCACTTAATCACCAGCTGGGCCGGTAAAACAAACAAAAGAGATAACTGAGCAACTCTGTCTGAATTGTTGAAGTAACACCGACGTATAAAACACAGGCTGTGCTTAATCATCCCAAAGTCTTTTGCCTAATAGAGAGTGCAATATGTATATTTTTTCAGGGAAATTAGTTGTCGTGTTTGATGAAACCTAAAAAAGAATGACAAGCTTTGCATATTGGTGAAAGTGGCGTTGATGATCCCAAACAGCAGACGGAGTGATACACAGTGGCTGAGGTAGCAACCGGCCGCGATGGTGCGCGGTTATTCACAACTTCTGTCTTTGTTCGGTCATGGTGAAGGCTGTGGACAGCTGGTAGGGATGCACTTTAGGTTGGTTTGTCTGAGTCTGCCGTTCAGGCTTGGTACGCTAAGGTCTGAAAGTGTCTCCTGTTTTGTTATGGGCCTCTTTTCCACCACACTCCATATTTCAAACTCCACTTAAAGAGTTCTTTTATTCGCTACCATGAAACGTTTATGAAAGCAACCTGTCTGACAGGGTAACAGGACATAAAGGCAGAGACGTAAAGGGGAAAGCATGTTGGGGATGAATATCACATCGATGCCTTTATGTCCACTGTACTCGTGGCCTCAGAAAACACTCTGGCCGGACAGACATGAAAGACTTGATGAATAAATTCATAGGTTACCAGAGCAAACCTGTTTGCAGCTTCTGTTTGAAGTGATTTGTGATTTACATTCTTCTATGCTTGTTGTTCTTTGTTGCACTCAGCTACCATGTGGCACAGCTCTAAGAAAAAGTTAGTGAGGCCTCAGAGGTGACCTGGATTTCTGCATTAAGTACTCAAGTGTGGTCCGACCCGCACACAAACTGTCGTACTTTAATTTCTTTGTTGAACATTTTCCTTAATCTTCCTCAGTCCAGGCTGGTGTGAATCCTTTTCTTTAATACCACTTTAATACCTTCATTAGCAGAAAGAACCAGGAGATGTTTCCTAGCTACAATGAGGAGAAAGTTTAGACTATTCAGTCCCACAGAATGACGGCAGTTAATGAGTATTTCTGGGATTCTTGCATGAACAGCCGTATACAGGCCGTGCCAGGGCTTCTTATTGGGGTGAGGATCTAAACTGACTTGGCCATTCAGAAACAAAAAAACATCCATCTTTTTACATCATTCTATTTTTGTTTTACTTTTCAGTTTTCACTTGTTCTGTTATCACTTTATCCATTATGCACTACCCTGTGCGTAGTGGACGGTTACTTCTGACATTCCACTGGAAAATCTTGTGATGATTTTCTAGGCCCTGAGGCAACAAAACGAAGCCCCACAGTGCTTCTTTTATCATTGGATTTAACTGCAGAAACGGGCCGAGCAGCAATGGCCATCTAAAAGCATGTAGAAGAAGCAGTTTATACCAGAGGACTTCCCTATGTGGAGTGCTCGTGTGTATTTATTTCATAAATTGATTTCAGCCTTTTTGAGATGGGGCGTTCCCCTCACACTCTCGCTATTTAAAACACGCTTCTGCATGAAGAGGAAGGAGACAACACCGCCCCAGATGTGGCAGAGATCAATAAAGTAAATTGATAAAAGGAACAGCGCTAACATTAACAAAATTGAAAAGTCACAGCTTAGCGTAGACAGGAACACAGAATAACATTATTTAGCTCAGATAGCATGGATACACGTTTGCTACCAGTGATCACCTTCATCTACCTCAGCATCAGCAAAAACTGCAATGGCACTTACACGGCACAGTTAAACATAACATGATCAGCTCAGACAAACTATGAGGTGACCACCAACTAGCCAATCAGTCATAGTTTGATTTTTAATTCTAATGAAAAGCCCAATGTTTTCAAAGATGCCAAATATATCAGGATGCGTTCTGGGAAAATCTGTAAAAAAATAATGCCCACCACATTCAGAATAAAGAGAAATTTAAAATGTCAGAACTTAGAAAAGTAAGGGAAAGGATTTTTTTTTGCTATTTGGTGTACTAAATTATTATTGAATTACTAATGTGAAGTGGCCCATTAAGTTTATTTAAGATCCTATAAATAACACAGAAAATGTGTGTACTCAAACAATCAATCAATCAATATAGCCGTGTTTAAGGGGCTGAAGTGCATTAGTGTATTAATATGGTATACAGGAAAAACAGCACGGACTCAATGCAAATAATTCGTCAGTGGAATGGCGCTCTGAGAATGTCCTTGGATGGCGGTGTTATTTTGAGAATATGGACCTGGGTTGGTTGGAAACAGTGTAAACATGTCACTCACACAAGGGAGACTGGAAATTACAAATAAATGAAGCAGAAATTATGCCTCAGAAATAGCTCACAAAATGACAGTATCAAGTGTACGGAAAATGTAAAAAAAATAGGCTTCATAATAGTGATAACTAGTTTGGCCATTATAAAATAAGTTGTGAGACGAAAACAAAAGATGGAGAGATGCATAAACTTCTAAATATGCAGCGAGCTGACTGTCTGACTGTCTACCGAGTCAGCTGTCTAACTAGACCAAGATTTAACCGACAATGGAACATTGCAAGACAGCTTATTGAGACACCCTAGTTAGATACGGATTACATCATCAGTCTCTCCCGCCTCTTGCACGCAAACATTGTTTACTCAAATCAGCTGTCACATAAGCTGCCAAAGATAACTATAACGTTGGGCAAGTTAGCCATGGAGCAGTCTTGTCACTTTCATGGGTGTTTTTTTTTTTTTATCATTTTCCTTTTGGAAGAACAGCTTAAGAGAAGCAAGAGTCCAAGTCAAAATAAGATATCGTAGCAGACGACATTTGTAGGGTCTTTGTGTCGAGGCGTGTGATGACTTGAAATGCTGTGTTTATAGACTACTCACTTGATGTTGAGACAGAGCCACTAAGTCAGAAACAGTTAGAGACGGCTGAGACTGTAGACGATGATTAATCCGTTACATGAAGTAAAAGATCCACTGTGCCTTGTTGCTCCATCTGCTTGGTTTGTCCTGAGAGAGTCTCCATTACCTTAGCATCCAGTTCACCATTGGAACCGCTCTCTTCAGCTTTCCGCCTGTTGGTTGGCATTAGCACAGAGCACCATGTTTCACAAGAACGACACCTTTTGGCTTGTGATGAATTTAATCTTTTTCCTTTCTCTTGCTCTCTTTGGTTTATAGTCATGCCAGCATGGCAATTCAACAAATGCTTGATTGTGTGTCTGTGTGTGTGTGTGTGTGTATTGATAAAGATCATCTTCCACTATTAAGGAATCTTTTAAAAATGACAGAATTTTTTATTCCAAACTCAGTTGGAAACAAAGAAACCAAAAACACAAGCTGTGATGATGTGATTACTATCCAGAGTATCTTGACATTAATCCAGAATCTGGAGGATATTTGAATAGCTAAGGGAAGGAGGAAGAGAAGTCATTCATCAGTGTCCTGTGTGATTTACTTAATAAATTGAGTACTTAATTTCCCTTCTAATGATGAAGAGGAGAAGAGGATGGAGATACTGTAGATCTCAACACTTTCTCGAACACTTTCTGGGTTTTATAACTGTGTACAGATGCTCTGCAGGTAAAGAATTAAATGTGTATTTCTTACTTAACCATAATTTAACCTGGAAAGTTTCTTTGGGATTGAAAAGCTAAGTCGCAGACATACATAAAACATTTGACATGACCATGACATTTTAAAAGTATGTATTAAAGAATTATAAATATTTGCCACAAAAATATTTTCAATGTCTGGAACTCAACAACGGTTGAACGGCAACATAGCAACGCCGGATAAGCAAGCAATCCATGATTTTGGGGTTTTATTGCATTTGTCTGAAAGTTTTTGGGTTCTGCTTTGTTTGGCTAAACTGTTTCAAAACAATTTGATCGGCTGTCATCCAACAGACACCTGTAACACTGACACACCTCTTTACGCTTTAAGACAAATACCTGTTGCAATATGAGTCATTCACAGATGATAATATTTACATACTCTTCAATATCGCCTGCTAGAATGCACTGGTGTGTAATAATTATCAGTTTAATGCTGATAATGTTTGCAGACGAAATAACTACAAGATAATTCAACAACTAATTGACAGCATGAGCTGAAAGATTTACCACCCATAAGAAAGCATTTCTTTAATTTGTTAACTATTTGTTCAACCATGGACAGCTGGACCACTGTCACGGTAAAGAGGGATTCCAAGTGTCTATGAAGGAGAGGTGGACGAGGTGATGAGGGAGATGCTTGGACGGAATCACCACATGTCCTCAGAGATGGAAGCTACATGGAAAAAAGGAATCACATAAAGTAAAAAGGCCTAAAGACGAAAGGGAAAAGGAAGAATCCCAACAAGAGTTGTCCTGCCTCAGAAGGAGGAGTGTGATTCTCTGCAAAATAAGAGCAGCAGGCTCCAGATGGAGAAAGATGTAGCCAAGAAGGAGTCGTGGGGGAATAAGAGCCTCAGTTTCTTGACCACGGCATGTATCAAGAAGAACAAAGAGGAGGAGCTTGATAAAGAGCAGGAGAACGAGGGGGTTGAAGAGGAGGAGGAGGTGGAAGAGAATTAAGGAGCCTTCAGAGGACAGGAAAGAAAAGAGGGAAGATGAGGATGATGTGGACAAGATAGAGACTAAAGCAGTCAGAGGAGGAGTTATATGATGGATGAGATGGAGGGGTCGGACTCCAACAGTTTTGAGATGGAGGTGCTGCTCTTCACTCTTCTCCTCCAGCTCAAGTAAGAGGAGAGACTGAAAGATATTAAGGACAAGATAGTGATGGAGAAATCAGAGGTGAAGAGCGCAAGAAATCAGACTCCGATAGTTTTGAGGTGGCGTTGAAGAGGGATGAGGAGATGGAGGATATCAAGGAGAAAATGAGGGAGGAGTTGGAGGAGGAGATGATTATTAAGGAGACCTCCTATGCCCTTATTGTGACGAGCGTTTCACACTAATAAAGCTTATGCACATTCAGTCACAAAATGTTTTTAATCAGAGTGGAAAAAAAGGCTGCATAATTGAATTTCATATGCCAATTAATGCACAGTTCTTGGCTGAGACTTGTAATAGTTTGTTAATAAGCATATCTACTTCACATTTCCCAAAGCAACATTTTGTTTTGACACTCAATCAAATTAGCTTTGAATTTCTGTGATCACCAGACTCATTAAAATGTGTTTATATTGTAATCAATTCTTTCCACGGCTCACTAGAAAGACTGCTGCTCACTCTTTAAGTGATGCACAGCCAATATTCCATCCCTCAATTTTAGCAGCCCTCTTATTATGAAACAGTTCTCCTTAACATCATTTATTTGTTACATGTTCCCCACTCCATAATACTGCGTTTTATATACTGTAGAACACACAAGTTTTCCATGGTGTTATTGGCCAACTCATGGCGCTGTAACTCCTCTGTGCTTAGGGGTATTATATAAAATAATAACTTGTCATATCCTTAGTACAAATAATAAATCTAAAGATGATATGTAATTCAATAAAAGTGGACCACATTAAGAGAAATGCTTCTCACAGATTCAATTTGGGACTTATGAGCCTTGAATTATGAAAGTCACTGTCTGCCTTCTGCAGTGCAGACTGAGACTAAGGGAACCTTTTTCTTAAAACCTGCTGCCACTTACTATAAGCCACAAATAAACTAGTTAAAATTACTGTTAGGAGAAATGAGCATTTTATGGAGATGATCGTCTCCTTAAAGGGCTTAAAGGCCAATTAAGGTTAACATCTTTGAGTGCACGTTTTTTTCAAATCAACTGTGCATTTGCAGAACAGTTGCAGCTGTTTTCTAGCGATTAGCTTGACTTGTCATGTCGTATACACAGTACGCAGGGATAATAGCAGAGTCAAAAGCAGATAGGTCAGACGCTCCTAATGCATTTTTCAGAGGGAGAGTTTTCTCCTTTATTTCCATTTCTTGGTTCCATCTCAAAAATGAAAGGTAAAATATCCTCCCTTTCAAATCCCAGCGGAAAGTCATTTGCTTTGTATTATTCAAACGGCAGTTAAGTGCATAATAGCTTCTAATAACGTGGTGGAGTATGTTGAAGTGTGGTTTGAATTCATTTAATTTTTCAGGCAGATTTACACTGAGTGACTCACACGGAATCAAAATAGGTCACTACTGTCCAGATGTTGAGGCATCCTCATTGCTCTAGTGGTATATGCACATTTTCTCCTGTTTGTGGCACCACAATTTATAACAATGCACAGTCATTGAAATGAGTTTGGTCCGTTTTAGCTCAGTGTTTGATTCCAGGAACTGCTGGCAGCTGCCTCTGCCGAAACAAATGAGCTGTAGTACATTTGCTTTGAGAGAGTTGGCAGTAAACACCCACAGTCGCCTGCAGATGAGCATCAGTCAGTTTTGCTGTGTGTTTTGATCCATTTAAATACATCATGGAGAAGCGTTTTCACGCGGATACTGTAAATGCTTGTATTATTGCTGCAGTTACTGTAGAGTGAACCTGAGCTTGAGTCAGATGCAAAATAAAACATAGCATGATTATTATTATTCTACAAATTGTAATCGTCACCTTATAGTGACATTCTGCTGAATTGTTGAGCATTGTACTTATCAAATGCATATTATAATAATATAATTAGTTGATGATGGATTCCAGTTAGCTACAGCAGAGCTTTGCTGTTATGTATGCTCGTTGACTTGGCTTACTGGCCTGCTTGGATTGAGTAGAGCCGTCATAATGACATAATTAGGTGTTAAAAGTCAACCCAGTGCTTTTACTACTTTGACAAAAGTCAATGTGACTGTGTTATGTGTTAGCGGTTCAGATCTGGCAGGCATCAAGTGAACACCCCCTAGTTTGCCCCCCAGAATATCCCAAATTCCACTGGCTCAACAAGTTGATGAAAACATTCTGTAGAGATTCTGGTCTGCGATGACATAATGGCAACCAACTTTCTGCAGATTCGTTGCTGATTTATTCTGCACATCTCATGTTCCACCACATCCAAATGACACTGCGCTGGATTTAGATCTGGTGAGCATGGAGGCCATTAAAGTACACTGAACTGATTGCACTCACGAAGAAGATGGGTAGACTATGGCCATAAAGGGATGTGCCTTATCAGCAGCAATACTCATGCTGGCGATGGCTTTTAATTCCCACTCAAATGGTATTAAGGGGCCTAATGTGTGCCTGGTGTGTATGTGGTACTGTCACCACAACAATCCATTGACACAAGGCAGGGCAGGTCCATTGATTTACGTTATTACCGCTGCCCTGTAGTTTTGTTGAGCCCGTGCCCACCGTATCCGCAGTTGCCTGTGCTCAGTAAACAGGAGTGTCATGGTTGGACTTGCTGTGCACTCAGGAATGCCCTTGTGGATGTTTATTGTTTTTCATACATTTCTCTTCAAACTTTCAGGAGTGATGTGCATAAAAAAATCCCAGGAGATCAGCAGTTTCTGAGATTCTCAAATCACCCTGTCTGGCACTAACAGTCGTTCCATGGTCCAAGTCGCTTACATCACATTACTTCCCCATTATGGTGTTCAGCTTGAGCAATAATGGAACCTCTTGCTGACGTCCACACACTTTTATACGCCGACTTTGCGTCACACGACTTTCTGATTATACGGTATGCAAACAAACACAGCTGTACCTAATAAATTGGCCATTGAGTGTATATATATGCATGTATTTTTTTTTCAGTTTATGGCAAACAAATGTTGCAACTCTGCAGTTACAGACTGATGCAGCAAGCTGATCACTGTCATTTATGGCACTGCTCTCAGTACACGCAAGTAAATAAGTCGTGCGATGTCAGCGCTCCGCTTTGACTTATAGTTGATCATAAATATTGTTCGACAACAAGCCACTCTGCCACAGTGTTTACTGCATCAGATTGATGTTTTTAATTAGGCATCATTCTCTGCACAGAGAATAGCCTTTGTGAATTTATTCACCGACACACCGATTCTGTTTCTCAGGTTCGGTTGACTCACATCTGCTCTGCATGTTTCTCCTCACAGATCAGGCAGGTAGCAGCAGGATTAAACTCAATACAACGGTAATCCCTGATCCACCTCTTCAGACAGCCCATGTGCGTTGTAAGCCTTTCTTTTTGGCTCGCTAAGACACAGTTTGACAGGTAGACATCCATCACTGAAAAGGTGGCAGATGTAGCAGTCCGGTCCAGTGTTTATCTCCTTGTCAGGTAACAGGCAAATACCTGTGGCTTTTGACTGGCAAATCCCACTTCCACTGTGACTCAACTCAGCTTCCTATGGACCTGTGGAGTGACTTGAGATTAAGATAATCACGCAGTTCCACAGCAATGGAGAAATTATACTTTGATTTGGTTTGTGAGCCAGATGTATTCATAAATTAGAAACATGCGAGGGACTGCGTGAAAGTACATGGCCTGCAGGCCTGTGCTGAGAGACCTTGGATTTCCATGCATTATCAAATGTAAGCCCTATCACACTTCAGTGGCTGGCACATTTTTCACTTTTTGCAGTGTCAGATTCACATAAACAGCAGGCATCCACACAATCTATCACAAAAGCCCCTCTATCTGCAGACCTCTGGCAACCGCAGAGACCGACAACGTGCAACAGTTACAGATTTCAGCACAACTACAGTATCTGCTGCACTTATATACATCATCAGGAAACAAAGTAATTTGGAGTAATGACTTCTTAGAACTTCCCTTACATCAGCATGAGTGTACAGGAGTGGCACGGCACGGAGATATTAAAGCGCCGTTTCCCTGCTCGCCAGGATCCACAACCTATTCCGCAGGAGGGCAACCCCACACACGCCTGTGGTTTCAGAACACGTTCACAGAAAGTTTAATGTTAAAGTGGACACACACACATGCACACACTTAACTCTTAATTATCACAAATGCTCAAGTCATCATTTATTGAGAACACCAGAGGCATTGCTAATGGTATTTTTGGAGGGGAGTCTTTATCCACTATAAGAAGGTGTTTTTCCAGTTTGGGAGGCTGAAATAATTTATTATGGTCCCAGAGGCAGTTTGAATGCTGTCTGTACTTAAATCAACTGCAATGTCTCAGCAAGTTTCCCCTGTCTTTTATTTTTTTTTTTCTGACGCTATTTTTGTAGCCATGCAGATGATTACTTTCCATCTACCGAGCAAGACCTTGTTGATGCCATTACACAAAGCGTTTTAGACAAATGTTACAATACACTGCAGTGCAGTCATTATTAATGCAGTACCAACTGTATTACACATCGATTTCGTCAGCAATTAAAGCACATTTCTTTCCAAAGGGAAACAAGGATAGTCTGAACAATCACTTAATAGGATTTTTTTTCAACACAGAGAGGATATTTGGGCTTATACTGGGTGATAATATATACCAGTTTGAAGTTGATTGAGAGAAAATCTTATTTAAACAGATTGCTGATGGCATCTGAGGCCAAAGGGAAAGGGAACATCTGTTAGAATATACTGTACGACGCTGTATCCAGTGGCTTCAAACCAAATGAAACACCTGACTATCAAGATGCCGTGACAGCTCTTGATATCCACCTCTCAGCTTTGAAACAATTGCTTTCAATTTGGGACAACCCAGGCGTCACCAAAGTGAGACATTACAGTGGGTGAAGTGGGGATACAGTATTTGAGGGAGAAGGAAAAAGAAAGGCTTTGGTGGTGAATTTGCCAGTGTTGCTTGTCAGCTCCTGCATAATGGAAAATGTATTTAAAATGGGGTCTACTGGATCTCATTTTACGAATCATTAATAATAAATTGGTCCCATCAATCCTAATGATGACTGCTCCCCTATTATCAGGCCAGCATTTGGGAAACTTCTGTTAGCGTGGATCAATTAATTCCCCTTTCCCTCTACATAAAACATCTGTTTGGGTTCTTGAACAGCGCTGTATAAAATAAAGGGCCTCTGGGTCTCCTGTATAGCACCGCTCGTTCGATTGGTGACCTCTTTGGCCTCTATTTGCTGTCGCCGTTGACTGCTGATGCCGAGAGGCAGCAGGAAGAGAGAGCGGGTTATGCTAAGCTCAAGGCAATGGTCCCAAAAATAACGCTAAACCTACAATAGCTGAGTTAAACATCCATGACTGTACACGCTCCAGCCATATGACCACAGTAATGGAAGTAATTGGAGGACTGAGGGCATTATGGTTAGATGATCACAGCTATGTCCTTGAACAACATCCATCACTCATACCGCCCCCCGTCACTCGCTTTGTTCCATGTTTATGAGCAGGCCTCAGAATGCAGTCATTAGCAGGATTTACATTGCGCAGGTAGGTCAGCAAACATGCGCGCAGGTTATCAGAAATACAGCAAGGGCCCATTTACTGACCGTAAACCATCGGCAGGACACCATTATGTTCATTACTTATGACTAGCATGGACTCTTTTCCAAAAGTGGGCGTCTCGAAAATACTGTCACGTCTGAATAGTTTACAAGCAAAGTTTACGGGTCTCTGTTGGGCTAACAATGTTTTCCCCAGCTCTAAATCAAAAAGACTGTTGATTTATTCACACCAAAGCTCCTACTAAACAGCTAAACACTACCAAGGGACCAAGGATTTTGAGTGTTTCGTGCTTGTTTGATATTACAATTTGACTAAAGACACAAAAAACTAATTGTGCTCGCTGGAATCGTGATATCTGTTCGTCTTGTAAGATGTAATTCCTTTCCCATTGTGTGGTTTGTCCGAGGTGTTTTTGTTGAGAATGTATTTACATTTAATAAGTGGAGCTGGCTAGAAGGCTAACTTGAGTTTTGAAATGGACTTGACAGATTATAATCTGTCAGGTGCTGTTATGATGACTGTTTATGATAGTATTGCTATGTTTATATCAGCTTTGTCTTTAATGAAACAACATACACAGTCAGGAAAAACAACTCTGTTTTCAGTGTAAAGATTATTGCTTACAGATTGAACACACTAAAGATTTGTTGAAAGGGTTAACAAAATATATTAGACGCAACCTCTGCCGCATGAGACGTCCTTTATGCTGTCTCCATGTACAAATGCAGATATTATCCACAGCTCTAGCAACAAAGTCAATCGCAAGATTGAGCTGGAAACCAGAGGAATAGTCAATCGTGATCAGCTGATTTATAAGCGTTGGATGATAACCATGTCCTACTTTGTGAGGGTGTCACAGCAGAAGTCTGTTATCAATTTAAAAATGAACGACCTTGCACAGTCAATGTCAATGGCTCGATCAGCCAATTACTTTAAAAAGTTGTACAGAAAGAGAAGCTATAAATAATAATCAAAATGCAAGTGTTCAACGTGACATCATAATTATTTCCACCCACTTTTTTCCTCACAATTTTTTATTAGAACGGGTAAAAAGGTGGAAATCATTGTTATATTACATTTGATTCAAAAAAATCTTACTTTCCAACTAGACTGGTAATATGTTTCATTGTCCAGAAGTGGCACTTCCATTTTCATATTTATTCCTTTTCATTTCCACTTTCAGCTCCAATTGACTTCTTAGCTGAAAATTGCTGCTTTTCGAATGTTTCTCCCCCCCAAAGAAAAGGTAATTACCTGCATTCATCTGTACCCTGTGGTAAATTAATGTTTTCGGCAGACTGTAGCTGTGTCCATCAAAGAACCAAGGGATGCGATGCTTACAGTTCTGTCGCGATGCATACTGATTTGTCACACTCTGACAGGAAAAGGAAGTGATTAAATTTGAGTTAGGAGTCTTATTTCCACATCAGCAAAGAGCTTTGGTGCTGAGGAACATGGACACCCTGTCACTCAGCATTGTTTGGTGCACTATGGCTTCTCCTCCTGTCTGCCGTGCCACTGCTCAGCCAGTATGGCAGACCTATCGCCTACGGCAACAAATGAGTCACGCCTATATGCGTGCAACCAGGTCTCATCGAAACATCCGCTCGCCCTGCAGCTTGCAGGCAACCTGTGACCATTTCCCTAAAATCCATCAATCAATACTGACGGCAGCCACACTGTGCACATTATGATCAATGATGCTGAAAGTGTTTTGATCGCCTTGGGTTGGTCTGAGCGCGGCGTCCTCCACCTCTTTAATACTTCATATCCTAATCCTAGAATCTTGGGAACTGAATGGAATCTTTGACCTTCAGATGAATGGTTACTCTACTATTTGACGTGAAAATAATCATGACTGTGATTTGCATAAGCTATGTACTTTCCAATACTTGGAGCGGACATGAAATGTCAGTATATTTGCGTTGAATAAATACTTTTCTATCTCTGCAAACCCCGCCTCAATGTGACCATAATTCAGAACGACTTTCTTTATGCTATCTGTGTTTTGAACGGATACTGCATATAAGCTGGCGATCCTATTTAGGTTACATAAAAGCGTTGACATGCTGTATAAATATTCATGAAGGATGTCTCATATAAGCAGAGCTATGATTTACAAACAGTGGCTTCTTTGGCTCTTCATTCTTATCAGAATTATGTCAAGGCTTGCCAATGATGTAGAGCTGTCTGTTTAGAGGCTGTTATGTAGGAAAGCATGGGGAAAGGGCTCTTTATTGTCTGCTGCATCTGTTGTCATGACACATCTTACCACTGACAAAGAAACAAACCAGGGACAGCTGCACACACCACACTTAGTGAGCTGCCACTCAGACTGAGCCAACAGAAGTCATGCAGAAATGAAGGCCAACCCAGGTAAGAGGCAATGTCCAAGGCATTTCCTCAACAAGATTGGCTCTGATCAAGACAAACAAGCCAGCCTCCCTCCCAACTACAAGGCCAGTTGTGACATTTGCATCCATTTAGGTAATTGTAAGTGACAACCGCCATGTTTTGGCCTCTGCTTATAGTCTGCTGTGGCTCTCTTCTACCTCCATTATTTAGAGTTTGGACATTTAGATGTTGAACACAATATTTCACCTCTCTTACAGTTATTTCAGTGACATTTGAATTTTTTTATTGTCCATAAACATATGGCACTGATTTTGTGTAGAAAAACCAAGTATTCACAAATCCGTATACACTATATACAGTCCTATATAGTACCTGTATATATAATCTGAAGACGAATTTGTTGGGCAGGATCTCACATTTAGCACAGCCCCACCCAGTCAAAGGATTTACATTTACCTTACATTGCAGTGAAACACCTTGTAAAGTCTACTTTCTTGGGCTCTGTTTTTTTCTTACACCACCTGCATGTTTATCTCAGCGACATTCACATTAAAAATGCTGATGTTTCAGGGTCAAACAAGACAGGAAAACACAAACAGGCAGCAATGAAGGAATTTCTATGTAAATAAACTTATAACTTCAGATACAGTATCTTATCCAGGCTTTGTGTTTGGTACAGGGTTCTGTCAGGATCCATTCAAAGGCTGAATGATCAAAGATGTCAGCAAACTAGTTTGCGTATAAATATTACATTCTCTAAAATCATCAGAGTATCACTTTATGCTCCGGGCTCTGACATGGCCCTTTCAAAACACTTTTTTTTTTCTTTTTAGGCAAACAAAACAGCCAGGCAGTGGGCTGAGAAAACAGAAATAGGAGCCTGGCTAGAAAAGTTGAACACCACTACAACAAGAAACATAACATCAACAATGAAAGTGCATAGTCCCAGACCTTTACAGTGTGAAAACATCAAGTATTATCGATGCACTCGCGTTACACTTACAGCAGGAGTAGTAACAATAGCATATCCATATAGGAAACCAATAGACCCAAGACATTGCCTTGTGGTACACCGAAAGAGCACAAACAGTCCTCTGAGGTCAGGTCATGGGGTCATTTTACTGTACAGGATGCAGTGAAGCGCTTCTGGTCGATAAGACCTAAACTCAGAGAATCAAATATTTATCTGTTGCTTCTTTTTGTTTTTAGTTAGACAAACTGTATTGCAGATGTAGCGGACAAATCCTAGAATCAAAACATTGATTCAAAATTTCTCTGAGTAAATTGCAATCTAGGTAACAAGGGACATATTTAAAATGATGAGATGGAATGTTTTCATGAAATGCAGCTCAGTAACTGTTGTAGTTCTCTTTCCGAGGCGTCCTCGTATGGCAAAGGTCACTCAAACGGCACATCACAGCCAAACATGTTTACTCTTCAACTCGTACCTGAATGAGGACGGGGTTGTATTAGTGCATTTTATTGAATGGATATACAGATTTGATTCACAGCTGCATAATAGAAAAAAATCCCAGTTGCCTTAGAATTCCATTGCTAAATATGAATTTTGAACAGAAAAAAAGTTGCTGTCATAAACTCAGTGTTGCCATCCTTCTTTTCTTTCTTGAGTTTATTGAATGTGATGCGACGTGCTTCAAAACGTCCCTTAATGAATACCCGTGTGGTTTGGATTGGATTGGACCACTCTTGTGATTTAACATGATGTTGGTTAATATGTGGTGCTCACAGAGGATTTCGAAGACTGATGTATATTTGTTTGACTTATTTGTAACAAGGGAGTAAGCAAACAAGGCCTGTAATAATTTTGTTTGGGGTAATATGAATCCTGAAATGTTTCACACATCAAGTGCATTCAGCTAAATTAAAAAGTTTCAGCAAAGTTCCAGAGGTACCCAAGGCTTTCAGGACAATCAATGCACGGACTACGAGAGGAACAAGCAGATGAACTCGTACTTCCTATGATTGTGGCTTTGAACTAGTTCACAATCTAAACTACTTAACACAGTAAAACAGTTATTTTTGGATCAACTGTTGTACAACCAGTGGCCTTTGTAACACTTCCTTATGTGTTACTATGAGTTGACAACACTATCATGAGCTTAGACTGCCCTGCATAATTTTGCCGGGAATGTGAGGTCGGGCATAATTTATGTAAAATCCAATACAGAGGTGCGTGTAAAAACTACAAATCTGTTTAATTACTTTTACAGCAAAACACCATAAAAAATTGTACATTTTTTTTAAAAACAAAAACACAAAGTATCATCACTTTAAACAAACCAATCTGCTCTTTCACCTGCATTATAGCACACCGCTGGTTTCACCATGATTTAATGCACAATTCAAACAGAAGTACGTGCAGCAATAGTCACGAGACAAGAAGCGGACCATTTAGTAACATCCCTGACAATATAATGAAATTTTTTTGTTGGACAAAGAGTCATTAAAATGCAAAAAAAGCAATGGGGATAAAGTCGGAATAAAAGAACCAATTTGCAAGTTAATGGCTCTTAATAAGTTTGTGGCATTAGTGACGGTTAGAACAAAGGAGGACCGGTGCAGGGATTTGGACAAAGGGGGTTAGAGCTGGTGAAAGGGCCGGCACCCAGACTGATAACATTACAGAGAGTGCACCGTGTGAAGGTGAACACGCATGAATTCTTTATCAGTATGCCATAATTATGGATAATTATGCTCAAATACATTAAAATATAATCACCTAAAAGCCTGTACACACAATCGTACACATAAACTAAACATTCCACCTGATCAGCCATCCGGTAAATTCTCCTGCTTGTGTTCAGACGAAAAAGTATTTGTGAGAGGATTATTTAAATAAAGCTCTTTCCACCCCACGGGCTGACTAAGCGTTTACAAAATCTGAAATCTGGAGAGAGATTTACAACCTGTAGCTAATAACTGAATGAGTTCCCAACTTTGGAGGGATGGAAGCCAGAACCTCCACTCATTAAAGCGCTGAATGATCAGCTTTCACCGGTGTGAGCTTATTCTAAAAGGAAAATAAAAAATTACATTAATAGGTCTGGGGTGAACGCTCTTATCCAAACACACACAAATTAGTAATCATCCTGTGATGAGGGCAGAATGCTGCACAGCAAATGCCGAGCATAAATCTCTCAGATCATATCCAAACATAAACAAACAGCATATTTAATGAATTACTTTTTACATGTTGACGTGCCAGGATTTTAATCTGCTGTACGACGACTGCTAACCCTCTCTTGCTTATCTTTGTTTGCGTTAAGCGTTTGTTGCACGCATCCTCCAGAGTTTACACGTTCACAAGATGCAACGCCTACAGAAATTTTAAGACACCCCAGTGACAGTGACCATCACAAACATGACAGAGGTCAGAGAAACTAATCAAGCACAGAGAGACTGATTAAATGAACTCGCGTGACATCACCGTTGTCTCCCCCCACTGCTACTTATTTTGCAAAATGCTGATGAAAGAAGTCTGAAGTAGTTCATAAAGTGTTCCAACAAGGAATCAGGGATGATTTATGTTTTGGCCCTCATATCGCCCCCTGATGGATATAGGATTTAATTCTCCAGGTTGACATAAAGTACATCAGCAACACAGCTTGTGTAGAGATTGTGTTCAATTTACGTGCAGTTAAACTGGAGTGTAATCCTGGCCGTAAATATGGGAAACATAGGCGCTGTCCTTAACCCTTTAGATGCTGCTAAATCAATTAAGACTTTAGTGCACATTAAGCCATAATATATTTTGACTACTTTGGTGAGAAATATAATGAGCAATAATTAGCATGTTTTAAAAATCTGACTTGATGAAAATTGTTGGTGCTTAACCTCAGAGTTTAACCAAGGTTTAAACTCTGAGCTTAAGCCGTGGTAAAAGTCTCAGCTTTCAGTTCGTTGAGGTTTCCATAGCATTCTCCCACATTATGTATTTATGTTCAAACTGGAATGTAATGTGGTAGATTTCCTCTCCAGTTATATTGACCCACGTCAGCACATATTGGATACTGGCATAGGTTAATAGGATATTTGGTTCACCCCAATAAAGCAGGGCAATGAAATATTATAGCTCTTGTTACAAATGACAGAATATCAAAAGGTTTAATGGTCAGATCTTAGATACTGTCGCTTCATCTTAAACCCAGTCTGATGGGGCCATCACATAACTCTCGTATGAATTTTGTTTTGGAAAATTAACATTTATTACAGCTTTGCGAGTGGCTCCAGATGCAACCGGCGAACTGGGGTCGGTTCAGCACAGAAGCATTAAACAGATGGCATTTTGCAGAGCCTGCATTAATTTGTTGACGTTAATAGAGGGGTGTTTGACAACCTTTATGTACGTCTGACACATTTTCCGTTGGATGTGCATACGGTTTTTGACTAAAAACAGTTAATGAGTTAGAACCGGCTTGGCATGAATTGCATGTCTCGGCGACGTCTCACAAATAAATGCATTGCTTAGCGGCTATTAAGGCTAAATAAATAAGTGGTTGTAGTTACGTGTGACATTTCTTTCTTTTGTAATTTATTCATCAGTAGCTCTTTGTATTTGTCGCAGTGTGCCTCATCATTTCCTGTTTTCCCTGTCTTGGCCATCTTTCACTGAGAGAGCATGAATATTATAGCAGGGCACTTCTCTACATCACAGAAGAACAAAGTGAGATCTGACCTTTGCCTCGTGTGAATTATCCCGTTAATATGCATCGCAGCTGTAGATTTCTACTGCGGTCATTAGGAATATGGAGCATTACTCCTCTTGCTTTATCACAGACACGGAGATGAATCTCATATGATAAATATTCCATCAGGCAGCAGTGTTTCTCAAGGAGACCCATATACGTATATCTATCCCCATCCCAGCCTTTCATACCACACAATACCATAGAATGATGTTTTTAACAGGACTTTTAACAGCATTGATATTTACATGTCACTCAGTAAAAATCCGATTCCATCAGCCGCTTGACCTTCAAGGTGGTTTGTCCTCCAAAATTAATCAGAGAGCACATAGGCTCATTTATGGAGAAACACTAGACGTGCTCGCTGATGATTGAGCACGTGGGCTGCAAACATCCTTTTTCAATAACATGAGTCATGTTTGCCTATGTTCTCATGACTCATTTCCCAACCATGTTAACTGAGCCAAGCGGACCGTTTGACTTTTTTATTCACCTACTTTCACTAGAAATCACACGATCTGTTGATTGCTGAAGAGGTGAAGATGTTCGGTTTGCTAGATGAGTAAACACGGTACACGCACGGCTGACACATGCAGAGACGGCAGGGAGATGTAGTATTTCTGATGATTGTAAAATTCATATTTCAAACAAGAAATACTATTTTGTACTTTATTATCTTGAAAAAAACAGATTGTGTCAAAATATATCAAGATTTTATATAATTGTATTTTCAGAATACTTTCACTCATTTATCCTAACATCTTGCCATAATTTGAATCTGGATTAGATTATATATATTGCATAAAATCAGTATATGATTTATTATTTGTAAATACACTGAGTTTTAAAAAGAGAATCTGACAGCTAAATTTGCTGGTATGTTCTTCTTCAGGACAAAGTAGGATCGATTTGGTTGGTATTGATCGATGCAGCAGTTTGGGGAAATGATCAACAGTGTTTCGTTTACCTCCAAACACTTTAATATGATGTTAAAGGACTAGCCAGTTAACGAGCCAGCAGCTAACTATGAATTGGAACTCCACCTGGTGAAAATGTATGGAATGGCTGTCGGAGTCAGAGTTTCTACCTGGAAACTTGCTGCAGTTTCAGCGGTTTCTCTGATGTGGGACAACAACACGGGAGGCAAACTTAAATCACAGCAGGAACACACAAACAACAAAAACATGTCATTTTTTTTAAGGTATAGATTTTATCGTTACATAAAAATGTATGTTTGTATTTTCAAAATACAAAATGCTGTGTTTTATTTTGATATATTAACAAAAGGTGGTTTATATATTCTGTTTAAAAATAATGTATTTTTAGCCCATCACTGGAGACAGCCAAACTCAGTCACACACACACACACACACACGGTCACACCTACAGGCAATTTGGACTTTGAGTTGACCTACCCGGCATGTCTTTGGACAGTGGGAGGAAACTTCTTGCTGCGACACAACAGTGCTAACCACCATGTTTAACAACAGCACAGCCTGCTGACACGGCCATTGTCTGTGTAGGACGAACAGCCAAGCCTGAGGTGTCCCAGTGGCAAACTGAAGCCTGGTCGTGGCAGTGTTGGAGAGTGCTTTCAGTCCAGCATCACCCCTGATGTCAAAAATAATGATAAAACGTGAACTCTGCAGGGATTATTCTGAAGTACCTTCTGACTCCAGCACACTTCCTTTCTCAGTCCATCTGTCCGACCACGAGGGAAGTTTGTTACCGTAAAACATCAAGAATTATTCCAGTTTCACTCTGTCTGTTGTTCTTTTATCGTTCGTAGAGTAAACTGCCAATCACTGCGTCTCGCCGACGGAGCATAACTGAGCTGTGTGCCTCAGTGAGAAACAGCGAGCAGCCTGCGAGTAATGACAAATAAACAGCTTGAAAGCTAGAAGTGTTGATACTGAAAAATGAAGCGAAATCTGACTTTATTTAATGAAAAATATCTCACTGAACGCAAGAAGCGAGGGAGGAAGAGGGAAAAGTCAGAGGTAGGACGTGTGTGACTCGAGCATATATTCATTTACAGACAAATGTAAATAATTTATACCGCTCCCCAGATAATCAGATCAGGTCCTGGCAGTCTAAGACGGCGATCTGAGAATGGAGTCGATAGCTCCGTGCCGCTCTGCACTGCAGCTTCCTTGTTTCTTAGCTTGGATTGCACTGAGAATAACAACCGCTACTCGAGAGTTTCATGGTGATTTCATGATGATTTATAATGAACTTTGATTCGAGCCGTAATCATCGCGTGCTTCTTTAATGCAGAAATTTAGTGCTGAAAAACTGAATGAAGCATTGCAGTTGGAATAGCTTTTAATCCAGATATTGAGTTTGCGGTGGTGCACTTTTTATTCAAATTAATTATATTCCTCATTCTCAGGTTCTACTTTTTATATCACAGCTATAATGGCGGTGCTACTGTAAGTGTCTGTTCCTTAAAAAAACAGGTCTGCCATGGCATAAAGCTGCAGCCTAGCCAACTATCATATTGTAAATTGGTTCTGGAGCTCCCAAACAACAGCCATACTGTTTGAGGAGTCGGTCTGACTCACCACAGCCTGCCAGAGCAGACACACCATTACCTCAGATGTTTCAGTCTTCATTTGCCATGACAACAGTACGGAGGAGAAAGTATGAGGATACGGCACGACACATCTTTGACAGGAGAATAGGCCTCTGTGTGTGTTGTTTTTCTGTCACTCTGCTTTATGTAACACTCACAGCCTCTCCTTGCCTGATCAGAATTGCTTTGCAGAGATGATGGTAATATTTTAGAATGAACCAACAGACACCAAAAACGCTGCCGACGGTGGTGTGGTCCCCGGCTGGGATGTGAGGGGATTGGGCAAATCAACTGGCCGAGACTCGTCACAGGTTGGAAATTAAAGCGTTGCAAAGGCTGTGATGGGGATAAAAGCATTCCCCTGGTGTACAACAAAACAATACACTGTGACTCACTGGGTGGGCTTAATTATGGGTGATCAGCTCAAGTTTTCTGTTCGTAACAGTTACTTATGAAAGTTGAGTCTTTAAATCCCGTGGCTCAATTCAGATCACACTCAAACAATAACAAACAAGAAAACAGCACTTCAGCCACCTACTGTTCTGCCATAATCACCACGATATATTAAACACTGCTAGTTATGGAAATTTGGTCATTAATTAAGCTAAATCATGCATGAATTGGAAAACATTTCCACGTTGGGGTTCTTGTTTTTGAATAACAACGCAGCATTAATATGATCTTTGTATTTTACCGCAATAAGTGGTCGTATAGTGTTATAAAGCCAGACATTTGTCCTTATTGATGTGCAAATTTATGCACCGCAGTGCTCCAAAATCAAATCTACAACTCCGAATGATCTGCTTCATGAGGAAATATGTGTCGCTCGTACAACATTTCAATCCGGCTTTTGCTCGCGGCATACAAATGCCACTACAACACAGTGGCCTAGATACCGGCGGATGCACCGCGGTGGCTGAAGATAAAAAGATAGAGGGGGGGGGACGGCGGAGGCACGGGGTCAGAAAATAAGGCTGCTGCTCAAACAGCCTGTGATGGCTGGTGGCCATACGTTAGCCTGACCCGGTTGAGTGTTTACACAGCTGTGTCTGCTCTGGAGCCCATCAATACAGGAGGGCCACCACTCCACCCACCGTGGGTCAGCGCTGCATGCACATACCACAGAGCAGCTAACATAACTGGATGTGACCAGGGGCGTGTGGGTGGACTTTAATGAGCCTGTGAGAATGGCTCAACATCGTGGATGACAAAGCTGACTAATAATGATAGGCTAAATCAACGGTTGACATTTTCAGGAGGATGACTGTTTAGTTTTCACTTTCTGCAGTGAAGTTCAGGCAGTTTGACTGATTTATTTGACCGTGTACCATTCAGACGTACGAAAGACGGGGCTGCAGGAACCTTGTCGCCAGCCGCTGCCCCAAGAAGGCTCACGGGCTTCAGAAAGCGAGACAGCACCTAGTGAGGATGCCGAGTGTAAAGAGTGAGCGAAGAACCAGGCTGTGCAAACACAAAGTTCTGCTCTGCGTGCCACACTGATGCTCTCTGTACGGAGGACGACTCGCTGCCATTTCACGTTGATGTAATGTAACTTTGTGACTGTGTGGAGTGTAGCTGCGCTTGCTGAACACCTCTCATTCAATCACGCTGAGTAGCCGACTAGTATGTGACCACTAGTTGATACATAAATCTTCATGACAAATTCAAATTGACTTTGATGCATTATGTGCACAAAATGACAACAGCACGTTCATGTCAGGTGAACTTTTTTTTTTGCTTGTTTATTACATTTTTGCCATCAATAAAATACAAATAATATTCTTTTTGTCAACAAAATTAAATATTTACTAATTTTCTTGCGCAGAAGAACGGTCCGTCTAAACATTTCATTGCACCAATGGCTCTCGCTAAATGCATCAAGGTGAAATCCAAAATCCTCCGTGTTCTGCTCGGCGCCCCGTAGAGGAACATATTAAAATGTACGTATTCAGAAACTATTGACGTCCAATACAGAAATTGCTTTTAGATGAACGCTCGCTACTTTGGAAAGCCGAGTATTGAATAGGGATGTCATTATTTTTAAATGTTCAAAATCATGTTTTAATGATGGCAAACGTGTTTCTCACCTCTAAAATGTTCTAATTTCCCATCAGCAGAAATGTCTTTTTGCATAAGAACATTGGCGGTGGGGTGTACTGCCAACAAAAGTCAATCACAGCTTTCAGCTTTTCATAAAAATTATATTCTTTGACTAAATGGAGTGGCAGTAATGGTAAGTGGAGGAACAATGGGGAGAGAGACAGTCGGGCATTCTTAACCCCCCACAGTTAATGCTTCGTGAGAAATGTTTTATTTAATGTTCGAATGAATATCCTGCATGCATAGATGCAGGAGTGAGAGAGTGCTTAATATTTAAAGAGCCAAAAGTAATTATATCTCTCCTTGATGGCTCCAGTGCTTCGTTTGAGTAAACACAGTAAGAATGAGGCATTCTGGGGCTTAGACCCAAGTCGTCGCTGTGATCATTTACTCTCTCTCTCCGTGACATCTGCCATGCCCGGGCTTCTATCCTCACACTTTAGTTTCTAGGCGCTGGAAAGTGAGCTCATTGAGCAACAGTTCAACAAATAATCCTCCGCCTTCCTCCGGTCTCTGGTGCTGGCTGTGCTGCTGGTGGACTTTGAATCATAATGACTGTATTTGCCTCATTTATTGTGCTGTTCAGGCTTTGTTAGGCAGACATTTCAGCAGAGCTCTGGCTTGTGAGCCAGCTGTTGTAAAACCATTGTGTCAAAAAAAAAAAAAGAAAAGAAAAGACTATGTAAAACTGCTGCTCAATGATTTCCTGATAGGTTTTTGGTCCGGACAGAACTTTCACATAATTCCTCCACAGGAAAGTGTGGATTTCTATTATGATGTTTGAGCTGAAAAGCGAAACCCCAAAAAGGACTTCAATCCAATCAAAACAATAGCACCCATAAATTTGTACATCATTATGAGCAGCTCAGATGTTGCCGGCTTTGTGTGCATAATTTAAAAGCCAGAGGGCCATCAAAGTCAAACATAAAATACAAATGCGATCTTTATGAACCAATATTCATCTACTGTCTGCTGCTGCATTCTGTTTCATTTTCACTATCTTACTTTTAATGTCCCAATCGCCTCATCTTGAAAGCTTCACACAAACAGGATGGCTTTTAATAGGTCATTAAATCTCGGATAAAACAAAATTGGACTGAGCTGTAGCTTCATTATCTTATCAATGTCCTTATCTTTTTTCAGGGGTTCTCAAACCTGAACTTTGTTTTATTTCAATAACAATAGCAAAGAATCGGCATGTTTGCTTTTGCCATTCAGCCAACAGGTTTATTATGCAGATAAAGGTACTAATTGAACTCGTTCTACATTCACTGTTTTCAAAACGCATTTTTTGTCCACTTTGTACGGTGTACATTTTATATTTATTTCTGTATCTTTTTTTAGATGAATTGCTATAAGTTTTCTAAAGGTGAACCATTTTGTGTGTCTGTACCAGTTTGTTGAGCAGCCTTCAATGTAGTGCCGCTCGTCTCATCAGATTGCAGGATAATAACCGAAGCTGCAGGGAATATGAATTCCTCTGCCCTCATATGGGCTCTCTGGCATTGTGCAGCTCAGAAGGCCATTTGTGTGCTAATAATCATTGAAGCGGCGTCACAAAGGAGCCGCTCTCATGAGTTTTTGCTGAAATAACTCAGTGAGCGTGCTGTAATGTCTCTGCACGTCTTCATGTGTCTCACACTGTCTCCCCTCCTCCGGTACCACAATTAGATGGTGAATCAACGGAAGATCACCTTTATCGTAAATTCATGACTTTGGCTGTGAACGACCTGTTGATGTGAGGCCCCTTTCACCTCGACTCCGATGGCATTAAATCAGGTTGAGTCACAGCCTGGTGCCTTTACCCTCTGGTGTAGCTCCTCCGGACAGGGACAGCAGCCGTTACGCTTGCATACTGAGAGAGACAGAGAAATGTCTTTATTTGTCATTGCCTTTTGACACAACAAAAGGAGTTCTCTGTATGTAACCCATCCTAACAATGATTGCAGTTGGCAGCCACGATACAACCTGGTGCCTTGGCCAAGGGCAAGGGCAGGAGTAATTAACTTAACCCACCTTGACCTGGAGAGAAAAATATGGGTCAGCATGGGTTTCAAACCCAGGACCGTCTTAGTGTAAAGCAACAGGATACAACAAACTGGACCAGACCAAGACCTCCTGGGAAAGGCGGTCTGGGTTTGAACCCTCGTTTTGTGAGAACACAGTTTTACCATTTTTACAATTGAAACCAAAGAATGAGCGAGAATGGATTGAAGAGAGCTGCCAGACTAATGTCCTTATAACATCAGAATAAAGTCTGTGATGCCCTCAGCCGCAGTCTGAGCAAAAAAAAGGACAAAATCCCACATGATGTCATCAATGCTGTGGCTGCATCACGATCAGCTGTTTGTAATGTCATTAAAAGGAGCAAGAGCATTGAAACGCAGCGAGGCGGAGGAAACGATTTCGGAAAAATGATCACGAGCGCTCGAATCCCGACTGATCAGATAACACCCACGTCAAACATGTTGCACTTTGGTGCACTTCATTTAACACAATGTGAAACCAAGCTAAGCAAAAAAAAAGAAAAAGGGTTGAGCAATGGTGTGAACTCCAGGTGTGAAGGAGACCCGAGAAGCACCGCCATGTTTTCTTTTCTTTGCTGTCCAGTGTAATAATATTGAACATGCTACAGTGCTAAAGTGACTGCACCGCATTTGTTTATTGCTCTAACACGAATCTGTTATTCCCCCACGCAGTTTGAGAACCTCTCCCACGAGTAGACGTTTATTTAGTAAAGATTCGGCAGTGGAAAAATACTCATCACAATATAACAGCTCGTCATGGGAGCGGCCGGTGATGTAGCACCCTCAGGCACAATCAGAACTATTTGGCCAGTCAACATCATTATTTCCCTGGCCATCTGATTTAGACTCACCAGAAGTCATAACTCACACAACTCAATTCAGCAGCCAAGGGCAATTGCCGAAGGTCATATGGAGCCTCAGGTTAACACGGTGCAGTCCCAGCCATGATGAGGTGAAGGGAAAAGACTCCAGCATGAGGAACGAGCTCTCCCGCTGCACATTTCTTACACTTGGTACAGATGAAAGCAGAACACCAACTTTTTGAGTCAATCATTTGATCAGGATACATTTTTTTTCATTTGAGTCATTTCCTTCCAGTGGATTGGATTCGTGAAAAAAAGGTGAAAAGTAGTTTGTGATTCTATTCATTTTCCATTATCAGAAACGACACATTTCCTCTCTGACACTGCACCCATAAAGTCGGTTTTCCCGGGCATTGTTTGCAACCGAACGCACTGGATAATATAGCTATTATCATTGTTTTGGGACAATAATTCAGTCTGTCTATTCATGTTCATTGCAGAAAATTGTGTTGATGTTCTTGTTTTGGTGCCTTCATGCACAAACAAACAGAATTAGACAATAGGGGCGTGATGACTCAGCCATACAAACCGATGCTCTTGGGTTAACAGAGCTGCAGGGGTTCGAACAGCAAAAGGTCTGAGTGAACTGTGCCAAATTACAGCTTTCAGTCCGGTAAAACTGAGAATAATGGCTGTGTAGTTGTCATTAGTTAGCGCCAAACCTGCAGCTCCCTGTGTGTCGTGGCTCATCCGTCATTAGACTCTGTTTGTGTGTGGCTGCAGTCAATCCCGGTCGCAGACACATCGCATTTCCTCTTGTCCTCCTGGCCAGTGTCAGAGACATCATGCATTTTCCTTAAATCCTTGGACTCGGATCCATCAGGTGGGACATTTCATGCTAGCCTCTATAAATGACTCTGAACTCGAATGGTTGGGGTTGTAGAGCAGCGGGTTGATAAGCTTGGTAGAACCGTAGGGCCGTGGTGATGGGACGGGACGCAGAAATGAGCAGCTGGTCTCTGGCTTGCATCATGGTCGGTCCTCCGCCGCTGGAAGTCCAGAGAAACAGCTTTGTGTGTTGGACATGCTTCTAAACAATGCTCCCCGGAATATAATGAATGGCTTTTGTTCGATTCCTGATCCACTTTTCCAATTTCATACTGTGCAGCAGGACCGTTCACGCACTCACCCACAGCCGGCTTCAGCCTGTACTCCGGCGTGTGGCCCAGAGTTATTTCTCCCTCCTCCCTTTTCTCTCCTACTTTCTGCCTCATGCACCATCCGAGGACTCGATCAACTTCAGTAAAATCAATAAGCCTAATTAGTCTTCCTCCACACTTCATGCAAATAATTATCTAGGCTAGAAAACCACAGTCTGTCCAGACATGGATCTAACTTAACTCTTCTCACTCACTTTTTATGCCTCTTGTCATCCTCCATCTGTCTCTCTCTCACTTCACACACCACAAATACATTATTTAATAAGTGCAGTTGCGCTTCACTGTGTTGGCTACGTAGCTAATAAAAGCGCGCAGCAGCAGTAATCAGGGACAACTCAAACAAACCTCCGTTGGCATCAGTAAATCTGTCTCTTCATCTGCCGTGCCCAGCACATCGTCCTGACGGTGGCTGGCGCGTCCCAGCACATTGTCGAGTTCATCGTAAATCGGAAACGTTATTCTGGCTCGTCTGAACTTTTTCCTTTGTGCAGTTAAGCTGAGATGTTGTTTAAACAACAGTAAACACTGGTGGCAGGGTGTGTATCGGAGATCAGTCGCTTTCTGTGCCATCTCTCTACAAATAGGTTTGTTTCTGTACTTTCAGAACAGTTTTATTTGAATGCTTGTTTCACCCCACCAAGCCAGCAGCTCTCTCATTTCACATGTATTCCATCTGTTGCTTGTGTCTTTGCTCTCTCTGTGTGCTGAGGCTGTAATGACAAGTGGCTGCTGGCGTATTCAACTCACGATGTGTGTGATGAGGGTACAAGTGCCTTGTTACATACTTCAGTTTGGGAGGAGTAAAATTGCACATGTGGCTTCAAGAAACAGAAGTTAGTCAGATGAAAATCTTTCTCCATATTGCCAGATAGTGATCCGATCATCGACACCACGCAGGCTGGCTTCATTTAACCACATGATTTTAATCTACAAATGAATCGGCTCTAAACGTGTTTTCTTCCCTTGTTGTCCCTAATGCATTTTACCCATTTTGCTGTTATTAAAGTCGACACACTGCGAAAGCCAAACAATGTTACTCTTTGTAATGGAAAAGAGTCTTAAGACTCTTGTAGTATCACTGTCTGAGACAAGGTGAAGGAGACTTTGGACTCCCTTGCGTCTCGCTGTAAGACAGACGTGCTGATGTTTACAAAGCCAGGATGTCCTTGATCAAGGTCATAGGATGCGAATGTGCTGCCGAACCTGTTTTATGTGAACAACAGAGCGCTGCACAGTGTTTATTTACAGCCACAGGAAGACTACAAGGCATGAGGGAGAGCGGAGATGTTTCTGCAACAGAGCAGGGATGAAAATAAATGAGCGGGTGGAGGGGCGAGAATTAGGCTCAATCCACCATTGATTCTCTAAAGTACTGTACAGTAGAGAGCATCTTAGGGAGGGAGGACGGGAGGGGGAAAGCTGTTTATCTTTGATTTCCCTCAATCAGTAATCAGCGCGTGTTGGTTTTGTCAATTATTTGTAATTTGTCCCTGTTTGACAGCTCGTAAGCCTATAAGATCCAACACAATACTGAGCCTCATAAAGAAAGGCAAATCCAGACTTTATAGGATTACCGACTCCCTCATAAACCACAAACTCAACACCCTCCTGAGCATATATTCCATTTATGGGATTTATTTCCAAAGTCCCAAAACAGACTTTGCTGGTTTTGCTGTAAGGAGATCAGATGGTGCAGCCCCGGTATCAACACTAACAGTTAAGCTTTTCGATATGCATCGCCTCATCCGCTGACACAGCCAGAGGTTAATCCGGTGGACAGCCAGAACTGCTCAAACTCCAGATTGCGTCAGATAACTGTGTGATAGGTTTAAAAAGAAAACGGCTACAATTCCTTATGGATTGTTTATGGCTCTTTCACTCAGAAGTGGTGTTCACATTTGGATTCAAAACAAAGAGTCATAGAGCCAAACTTGTATAGTAGTGTTGGTACTGAAAATTTCCAAAACAGACACAACGTTTTTTTATTGTGAAATGCACATCTTGGGCTCTGAAAATTGCCTTCAACGTAAAACAAGAAGAGAACATTTGATGATAATTACATTATATTAAGCCTGAGTTAACAACCGTGGATTTGTGAAATGAGCAAAATACAAAAGAGCGCCATGCGGAACGCCAACAAAACGATGCAAGGGAAAAAAACCCAAAAGAAAATAAGATGACTCGAAAAAGACATTCAGCTTTTTCCTTCAAGCAAATGAAAGATTTCCTTCCTCTGTGTTAAATTTGCTGAGGCATGAAGTTTATTCATGTTCCGAAATGAGCCAAACACAAAAGAAGAAATCTTTTTAAGCTTGTGTGACATTGTTTCTTTTTGATTTTAAAGCCGAATTGAAGCCATAACGGACCACTCCCTCCTTTGGAACGCATTCATTTGTTTCATCTCAAACCACACTGTACGAGATATCACCTCATACACACACTGATGTATGTTTGCATGCTTCTTTTCATCTAATTGCAGGCTGCCCCGTCCCCAAACAACCTAGGATGTATTAATTTATAAGTAAGAGACATTTCACACTACACATGATATTTTTTATGTATAAGGTTGTGGAGCAACACGTAAGTCGCTGTTTGTGCTTCCCACGATTGGAGGTGATTACCAGAGCTAGCACTGACGTGAGCTTCCTTCATCTTTAGTGTCCGCCTCTGTGATTTTTGTCCTGCACAAGAAAACACATAGATTATGTCAGGAAGACAAACGCAGGCTTCTGGCTTTTGTGTTTCAGGATGACACACACGCACGCCACAGTGCTGCTGTGTATCTCCGAGTATATGAATAATTGTGAGCCAGGAATGACAACATCTAATTAAGTCAGTCCAAATGTCTGTTTTCATTCCTCTATATGCTTTCAATGCCTGAACCCATGATTTAATACTAGCAGGGCTTTTTCTTTTTCTTTGAATTGACACTAATGATAACAAAGTGTTAGCCCGCAGCACAGAGGTAACGACAGTGGTTTGTTCCTCATCCTTCTGAAGAACGCTGCACTCTCCTCACAGGCCACATGAAGAACTTTCTCAATTATCAGAATATGCACAAGCGTCTTTGCCATCGTTTCCTCAGTCTTTCTACCCAAGTCAATAACATTCTAACTGCACTGAAGAAAAATCAATGTGTGCGAGGCATGATGGTATTGTGCATTCTAGACACACAGGTCTCCACTGCAGAAATGTCTCCTGATGACTCAGGACGGTTGGCGTGTTCGAAAATCGCACATCATCAACCAGTCAGTGAGTGAGGGATGCAAAGGAAATAAGTCAAGGTGAAATCGAGTTTTTGTTCACCACCGCCATCCGTGAAACGGACGCGCGTACACACACACAGTGAAGGAGAACTCAGACAGGAGATGAAAAAAGAAAACATATCAAGTATTCTTTGTGCTTTCTCTACAGTCATGTCAATATGAGGGTAAGTGCCTGTTCAATATTCTCCACCGACCTCCAAAATGATGAGCGGGGGGTGATGTAAGAGTTACAACTGCTGCAGTGTATTAGAGAGAGTTGGCGCAGCGAGGAGGAAAGGGAGGAGCAAAGCAGGAAAGAGGAGAAAGACAGACTGACAGCCAGATGCAAACACAAAGAGAGGCAGAAAAACTGTTTTGTGGGAGCCTTAGAGGAGACTGTTTACACGATTGTTACGCTTTAAATTGCTCTTAATGCACTTCATCTACAGCGTAATTAATTATTTACACAATATTTTCCTTTTATACTTTAGGCATCCCAGTGAGTGTAATGATAAAAATGCTAAATATTAAATGCTTCTGATTTAATTCGGGCTCTTTGCTGCGCCTGCTGATGTATTCAGGTTTATCAGACGCACTCTGCCCACACTGGTTGTATCCAGTATCAGATCACAATCCACAGTCAATGCCTTTTCTTTGTACTGTAAAGCTGCTACACGTCCTCAGGGGAGAACTCCCACACGCAGACGAGCATATTCTGTTTCACAGATGTGTGAAGATGTGTGTGTGGTGTTAGGCGGGCTGAGGTGACCACTTGATAAAGTGTTCTTGTGCAAAACACGTCAACCGAATGTGATGCTGCCGTGTAGGAGGACATACTGTATGGAGTTGTGCGTGTTATAAATTGTGAGCTCTGGAGAGGAGATTATCAGAACGTATGGCACTTTACTGCACGCTGCTATTGGAGAGCGACGAGGAAATATGAACATTTAAATCATCACCTTCATCATTACTACCCAGGTTGTAAATGGAGTTATTTGAACATCATCATTCAAGGCGTATTGTTCGACCTTCCTCCAGGGATCCGAACTCCTCCCGATCTTTAAGGATGACATCGCAAAATCATGCACAAGTGAGCAAGTGCTCAAGAGCCGGAAACAGCAACGCCGCCGAACGTGTTAAGATTCAAGCATGCAGAGCCGAGGCGTCGCATCAGGAGCACTTTGGGCCAGGTTCAGGCCAGTCCAGAAAGGATCACAGTATAATTTAAAGCTAACATTTTAATCAAACCGCCTTCTGTCTCACAACACCTTCAAGGCATGCTGGGATGCATCGGCAGTACAATACTTACTTACTTACTATACTTACTATAAGAACAATTTCAGCCAGTATACCAGACAGTACGACTTCAGACTCCACTTTTTATGTTACATTTTAGACGTGTTGTTCCACACACTGTCAATTTTTGATTGCTCCAATAATCAAACCATTTTCTTCAATTTATATGATTTTGGTTATTTGGTCTTCCTTAAATTGCTTGAACCTTTGTTTATTTATCTATGCTTTATTTTCATTGACCTTGTAAGGTAAATCTTCGGTCTTAAAAAAGCCCCCATGTTTCATCACATGCACACTGTTTAATAATTATCACTTCTTTATTTATTTATCACTCCGTATCTTAAAGATTCCCAGTGCGAGCAGATGGTGCTATGCAAAGTCATCATTTCTCTATTGTCCTCTTTTCTCCTTCTGTCGTCTCCTCCTGTGTCCCTGTCTGTTCTTTGAAGGAATCTCAAATGGACAATTAGACGATCTGCTTGCTTTTTCTTTCCAATTTTTTCAATTCCAATCTTTCCAGATTTACGAAACAAGATGACGTTTGACTCTGTTCTTATTCTAGAAAATACATTTTCCTCTTCAGGGACCCATAAAGAAATCTGTCAGCCCCTTGCGTCTTACCGGGTCCATCTTGCTCCCTGACCCGCCATACTTCCATCAATATAACTCAATAAAGCCACAACAGTGGGATTGATTCCACCCAGTTTGAGTTTGTGGTCACCGATTACAGTTGTAACTGCTCAGCTTTAGTTTAGTCCCTGGGGAGAAATGCCAATCTGTGTAGATTCACTGATCCTGAACTCATCTCTATAATCTTATTTTGCTCGTAGATTTATCATCATCCCAATCAGGATTAGTCGAATGTACAGATTAATTAAAGGATAATTTTGCTTTCTGGTATTTGCTTGGATACCGTCTTTTATTTAGCTCAGATTTACTCCAATGTGTTAGCAGAAAGTTTGTCTTGGGCTAAATATTCGTCTGAGCTCAGATGAACCCCAGAGATGGGAATGTGTGTGCATGATCAACATTGAGCTGAGTATGACATCATGTTGCTTTTTGTGGGTTGGTCTGATTGACGCTGACGTTGAAACAATGATGGAGCAGAATCACATGACGTGTTTTTAAACAGCGAACACAGGATGTTTCTGTGGATGCAGTGGTTGGAGCTTATGTGGCTCAACGTCAACAAAATGTGTTCAAATCTGATCTGAAACTGACTTGTTTCTCATATGTCCCCAATGTACTCGATCTCTCCCAGAGTGGATGTTCAGGTCATTGCATCATCATCTTCATCGTTGTCTGAGGAAGTACCAGCTCTTTTAAATCATCAACGAGATCAATATAATAATACAGCACTTTAGAATTTAACTAATTAAAAAAACATCAAATGTAGCAAAGAAAATATTGTACATGAGACCATAACAAAATGGTGAGAATAGATTATTACAACGTGGTAGTGTTTTACTTAAAGGACATTCTTAACCCCTTCAGTTAATGAAGTCTGCATCTTTTTTCTTTTTAAATTGTTATTATTTATTGCAAGCTGAGCAAATGAAGCAGAAAATTTGCTAATAGGACGGCAAAAAACATCTGGGCCAGACACCAGGTCAACTCCAGTGTGGCCCTTGTGCCCTCTAACCAACCGCTCCATTTGCACACACACAGGGATCACCATGTCAAGGGTGACCCCAAAACCAATTAGTGGAAATGGACAATAAAACCCAGCATAGTGAGGCATGACCATAGGACTGTAGCCAGACAACACATCACACCTAACACATAACAGACCCGGTCAGAAGGGAAACTTATACCTTTCATGAATGCATCCTCAGTGTTTTTAATCACCTTAATCCTAAAGCCACCGTGCTGTGGCTGGAGATACTTTGTCTAACCCCGAGGGGAAACTGGCCCCATCACAAACGATCCAACTCAAATAAACAACTGTGGGCAAATAAACAACAGACTGTATTCCCATTAAAGGTCAGCTTCTTAAATCGGAAAAAGAAACACGACCAGGCTGTAATCCAACATGTCAAGCTTTGCCAAGGCATCAGCGCAAATAGAAATGTCAGCCGGACACAAAGGCTTCTCCACAGGAAGCTCTTTTCATCTCTGCAACAAACAGGCGCATTTGTTTACATGCTGGTCATGGTGGATGAGCCGTAGAAACACAGACGCTGTGCACCTATATGCAACCGTGGCTGCTGCTGGATGTTTCGGTGCACCAACATCTGGCACGCCAACTGGCCGTGATTGCCCCCCTTCATAGAATGAGGTCATTTACCACCCCAGCAGGACTGAACACAACCTGAGAAGCGAGTCATCTCGTCTGCAGTGAGCGGCCATCATGGCCCCTTCACACAACACAAATCTGATTATGGTGCGAGCCAAAGTCCGAGCTTCCTGCAGACTTCCACAGTCAGACACAGACGCACAGCGTTAGTGAGCGATGATATAAAAACGGATGTGTTTCCACTTCCACTACGATCATAAACCTCTTATATTGTGGTATCAACCCTGTGCTGCTCAGGGAAGATGTGTTTTCTGAAAATAGTTTCCTCATCATGTTCCTCCCTAACTGTCCATAAGGAGAGACGCCCACAGCCACTGAGAATGTCCTGGTTCACTGACTCCTTCACTTCATCATAATCTTTGTCTCATCAAATCACATCATAGTTATTTCCCTCATGATGTAGCAATTTGTCACTGTAGTCTCAGTTGAGTGACTTCTAAATGCCCTAAATCCACCTTGTCCCCCCCCCCCCCCC
>OMNV01009035.1:139455-175324 GCA_900303265.1 Brotula barbata
CCCCCCCCCCTTTCTTATTATAACGTGATCAGGTTACAACATACAAATGGAAAGGACCACTATGAAATCTATATTTACCCAAAATCCATACCATGCCATATTGTCCAAAGTAACTAACTGTGTACGTGTCCACTTTCTTGGGAGTGATTTTCCTGGGACTACAGGTAAATACACCCTTACTCTAGTTTATTCCTAATGGGCTTCACTTTATACAGTCACACCCTGTCAGAAACACACTGTCAGTTCCCGTAGCTAGAACCCACTGAGGTGTCTGTGGGACCATCGTCTCATCTGGAGTCACCTCTCAGTTTATTGCTGATTCTTGCATCATCGGGTGTCCCCTTATCTCAGCACAGGTTTCGGTTTAAAATATCGGGGACTGCGAAGACGTTGGAATAAACTGGCCGAGACGACATAAGGGACATTACAGTTACATCTTAGGGACCATTTTCACATGAACACCTTGGTATATACAAATGCAAGAAACCTCACAGTGATCTCGTACCACTACACTTTGCATATATTAAACAGCATGGGGTGAAACTCCCACCTCCACACACACACACACACACACACACACACACATATATATATAGAATTTGTTTTATTTAAGAAACTAAGCTTTTATCTCAAGTTTATGCATTTGATTAAAGTAATTTTTCCTTGTTTTGTTTTTTTCCACTCGACATGAGGTGGCTTTTATGCTTGGTGGGTTGTCTGTGTAGCCTGTGTATGCGTGTGTGTGTGACAGAGAGAGAGTGCAATTTTTAACAGCAACTATAAGCTACAATTGAGGATTATTTGTTAATACATGCATAAGTAATGTTTGCATGTTTAGCATATATATTGTATGTGGCCATGTATTCAGTCCCTCTGTGAATTTGCGACCATTCAATTGCAGGAATTAACGCAAAATCCTCTAATCATTCTTTATTTGAAGGGTTTCCCACAGGATAATGGTCAGTCACTTCCACCCCATCCCTTAATTAAAGGTGCTTCCTCTCTGCTGTGACTAACTGAACTGTCAGTATTGCAGCTCTGTGATCTTCAGCCACACGAAGATGTGTAGGAACAGATAGAGGCAGAAACAAGGCCTCTGATCAGCCTCAGTAACGGCTCCACACGGAGCCATGTTGACCTTAAATTATGAGTTCAGCCGGTAAAAAACTTCTAACTAACTTCAGCTCAGTGCTCACTGAGGAAGAACCTTCCTGTCTATCTGGTCCCTGCTTGTCACTCATGCGTGTCAGAGGACATTTGCATCAATTAAAAACTTTCCCAACTCCCAGTGTTGCAATGTCAGGAGTCTCTTTGCTTCTCTGAAACTGTGGGCATTAACTTTCAATAGACAGCGATTGGATTCCGGTCTACCTTTTCGATGTTTATTTCTCCATGGTGCAAATTTTACCAAATTGTTTCCATTTGTTTCAAAGTTCTTTTCTGGCCCTATTTTCTAAGAAGGCCAAAATACTTGAGATGGAGTAATACACAACATGTAGGCCTTGGGAGACGCCAGGACCCCTGCTAGTTGTGTTATGACTGGCAGTATTTACGCTCGATCATTTCAAGCGTGAATCCAGTTTACACACCGTCTCACAGAGATGCATTCATGTGGCTGAGTGTAAATGGAACGCATTTCCACGATTGGATAGCTATCAGTTCAGCCAGAGCCACACGAAATCACCAAATGTAAATACTCTCCCCAGGAGGACATTAGCAAACATCGTCTTCTCTACAACCGCCAAACTCAAACTCCATATTCAAACTCTGGGCCTCTGCAGGTTGCTTCCCTAAACGACCTTGACTCAAACTCACGCTCGTCCCTTCCTTTCCAAGGTTCCATTTCAGTTCCATTTCAAACACACCAGCTGTGAGCAGAGGGCAGATGTCTGGTTTGGTGCAGATGAATGTGGTCCGAGTGGGATTCACTGAGCAGTGAAGAACGTGTTGCTGCGTCTGTGAACATGCACCATGCTAACTTTGACGTGGTGCTTGACTGGCAGCACCGCTTGTGCTGTCATACGGTGACTAAATTCACCACAGAGCTGATTGTGACTGACTAAGCCGTGTACTGCTAACGTGTCCTAGCAGGAAAAACAACATCACATTATTACATTCTGAGTAATTAGTGAACACTTTGACAGTCTTATATTTCAGTGACGGTCTAAACAAGTGCCTGACTTGTAAAATATCTTCATCGTGTGAAATAGAGCCAGGACTCCCTTCCCCCGACCATCAATATTACGTCTCATAAAAGTGCATTAAATCCCTCTGACATTAACGGAGGCGTTTGTTTTTTTGTCCTCTGCTTTTCTGCATGACGGAAACCCAGATGTGACAAAGTTTGCAGTTTTGTCCAATCTGAAAACAGGAAGGAATGCTTGCAGATTTTCACCTCTCCTGATAAAATAGCAGGGGCCCAGGTCAAATAAAATGAAACCTCAACAAACCAACGTCCTTGCAAACACATTAATGTCTAAGGAACTTTATTTCCCCTGAAGTCAGCTTCTAGCGCAGCACTTTCTTCCAGGCAGTGAATCATTTTCAAAAACCAGTTAAAACCGAGCAAACCATTTCCAGCTTTTAGCCATTTCCTCCCCTAATGCTCAAAACAAGCAGTCTTATCTGGAGCTTGATGGATGCGTTCGCGTCCTGCAGTAAATACCCATTGGCTTAATTTAGTTCAGAAATCATCCCTCAAGCTGTGTGTGAAACTGTCAACTGTCACACATCTTTGGAGAACGTTTTTTCCAACATCCACTGTTCAGGAAATCAACATTTTCCTACAATAATACCCTTGTGTGATCATGGTTTGACGCGTGAATTTAATTCAATATCACACTTGTAGAAATGGTGATATTTGTAGAAATGATTTAATATTCATATGATTGAAATAAGTATTAAACCCAAGAAAAACTTGTACTTCAATGTGAATTTTATTTGACATAAGACTCCATTTTTAATGACCTCGGAGGAAATATCCTGTTTAAAAATAAACAAAAATAGTGACAACATTCAGAGTAAGAGTTGAAAGTGTTAGTTAGTAACTGACGAGTTTCAGCGTTGTTTTGAGAGCTATCCCATGTACAGTATGTGCTACGATAAAACAAAAAGCTGTCCTTCCCAATTCTGACTTGACATGAGGAGCATGAAGTGTGAGCCAATTCTGTGAGCGAGCGCCCTGGGATTTAACACTCAAAGCTCGTAGAGAGGGGAGATAAATGGGGAGATGTCCAGTAATGCCTCTGAAGACGAACATGAGCCAATGGAGTTTTCGCCTGACAGATAAAGTGGGCCAACCTACTTTAAAATACAAAACACACCTCTGTGTGCCATAGCTGTCACCGGTAATGAAGGGCGGTGTTGAATGTTACAGTTTACTGTGTCCAGTGGTTTGAGGGGAGATTGTGATGAGTGGCCGTGTATCACATCCCCATAATTCAATACAGAGAGACACACTCGTTGTACGTCTTCTGGCAAACGTGGAAAAATGAGACGAGATGCGTTTGTGTGAAGGAAGCCCAGTGTTGTGCCCAACTTTTTAACAAGATTGTTAACGTGGTATGACATGCACTCGATGACACAGCACAGTGATCCTCACACTTAGGGGACATTTTGACAGTTCGGGTGCATGCGCTGTGGGTGTGACCTGTTTGACAGCTGTAATCAGTGGCAGGCTGAGGTGTCGAGACAATAATCTGATTCTCCAGCCTGGGTGAGGTTCATCCGTATCGGTAAAGATCAAGGTTTGTGACCGAGGAACGCCCTTGTTGACTTCATCTAAACTAATAAGTCACTATTAATGTAATTATGTTGCATGTAAAAGCATATCCCATCCTGCATTTCCATCTGTTGACCCTGCAGAAATGTTGCGGTAGAGTGTATTCTTGCCACAACAGAAAAGCACCTCAGCAGAAATAGCAAACTATAAAAAAGTTAAGTACATTTTGTCCATAAGTGTGTGAGGATAACAACCAATCATGCACCGTGTGGCAAACCCAAAATAGAAACAAGACCGCGTTAACATTTAGAAATGGCAGATTCTTTATGAGCAAGGGCGGCTAGAGCTTAATTATGCAAAGTATGGAAACACAGTTTCTCTTTAAATAAAACAATACTTGGATCCACTCCAAAGTGAATCCTATAGTGAGGCACTGTGGCTCAGGATCATGGTTTATAAATGCGTCATTTTGAAAGCATCTGACAAGTAAAAAGCCCACAGTTCAGGGACTCATAGGGACAGCTAAGAGACAAAAAGGAAACTCTCCAGCATCGTACAGTAAAGCGCCACCACACAAAAACATTTATTTAAGTAATTTCACCGTCAGGAAAGTAGGACAGGAAGACGGCGTAGACAGTCTGTGCTGCTGAACTTTCTAATGTCAACACGGTTTCCTGTCGCATTGTGAACATTTCACTCTTTTTCTCACTTTGTGAACATCGGTTGATATTTGATTTGTGGCTTGAATGAATGGAGTGCCGTTTATTAGCTCCTCTTTTCTATTCCATGATTCATCTTGTTCAAACCCAGAAGAATCTGAACAGATTAAAGCTCTCGTCGAAAGTGGGTTCATCTAAGTTCATCTCAATTAATTTCATTCTTCCGCTCTCGTTATTCCTTTATTGTGATCCTCATTAGCGACATCCAACGCAGCTGCTTGTCTTTCTTAGGCCCTCAGGTTGGTACTGGACCTTGACTTCCACCAGTGTTGTATTTAAGGTGTGCACATACGGCTGGATTTTAGCAGATCGCTCATCTTTTATTCAAGGTGAATTCACACCCAGGAATTAATGAGGAAATAAGGAGATAATTACTGTAAATCAGTAAAGTTTGGAATTGGAGTAATTACAATATTTTCCTTTTTCCTGCTTTCCTTTACATAGGTCTGTGTAAAGCTAATGGCCATTACCGTCTTATAATTCCTCTACAGTGCCCTCTACTGACTCAATCTGATTCAGGGAAAAAATCAGC
Source organism: Brotula barbata (assembly GCA_900303265.1). NCBI lineage: Eukaryota > Metazoa > Chordata > Actinopteri > Ophidiiformes > Ophidiidae > Brotula > Brotula barbata. The sequence continues at coordinate 144,428 of OMNV01009035.1, forward strand.
CCAAATATTACCACCAATTACAACAATCACACTTGTTGTAAATCATCATGGCCGGTGATGTTGGGTGGGAGGGCGTATTGAGGCAGAACCGGGGACCACCCTGTCCGCGGTCTTACAAACTGCTGCTATAATTCCTTCATTTTAATGAGTCCCAAACAATCAAATCAATCCGTAGTGCGTAGACCTCCATCAAGGCCGTCTAATGTCCGAATCAATCATGTGAGCGCTGTCAGTGGTAAGAGATTAGAACAGCTATAACCAAGAAGTGGCCAAAGTTTGTTAACCATGGAAACAAGCACGTGGATGAATGGAAGAGGTTCACAAAGTTGGACAAAATGAACGTAAATGACAGGGTTTCAAAGTCGATATCAGGATTGATTTTGTAACATTGTAAACATTTGGTACCTGTTGTATTTGAGTGTACATTTATAGAGCAGTCTCAGTGTGTGTGTGTTCCGTTTGTGCCCCAAGTACCTGTGAAATTCTCTGCCATGTGTGAGGGAACGCAGAGGGCTCATTTTAACGACTCATTATCATCACAGTTCCATGTTTACATTTTCACACCCAAATGCCACCGTTTTATTTGTTCTATATCCGTTGTTATTCATTACGCTCCATCCAATTTCCCTGCTTCAATATTGGAAGTGGAAGCAGGGAGCAGCGACGGCCAAATGAAGCCCGAACCACTGCACAGATCGTCTGAGTTTGACTGTAAATAATGAATGTGGGTCTTCTGTTGTCTCTGTATCTTACACAAGAAAGCTTTTATGCAGTCAAGACAGGAAGTCTGAAGAAGCGGCGTACCACAGGATGAGGTTAGTCACTTTTTATTGTAGCAATGTAATACACAGGAAGATGGTTTTGGAGTGAAGTGAAAAATACAGAAAGGCGTTGGAAAAGGACAAGTTGACCTGAGTTACATGGACTGGAACAGAGACGTGAGGTGTTTTCACTGTCATTTCAGTACACGGTGCCTGTTAAAACTGTGTAACACGGAGCTTTCAAATCTGCCTCTGTCTGACTGCAATTCCGGTGCAAAAACAAGTGTAAACAAAAAAAAAAGCACTCAATACCATCAGCCTGTGTTGACTATCTTTGCTGCATTTCATTTTTTTTCTGGTGATCCTAACTTGATTTACATATCTCACATCAACACAAAACTACATCAGTGTATGCACAACATAAAGAGAAGAATTGCTGAAGTAAATTCAGGGTGAAAGAGATAAGTACTAAAGTGATGTCGTAATGGGCTTCTAAGGGTACTATGTCAGCTCTAGTATAGCTTTTCAAGCTTTGTGCGCACAACATTATTACATTACATTTGAAGTCATTATTGTAAAAGAACACAGACGTTATAAGTGACTGAAACGTGCACAGGTAACAAAATTGGCAGCTTGCTACATGTAGCTGTAAGCTAACGTCTCGCATATTAAGCACCGACTATGGACGCTTTGGCACAAGATCCAAGGTAAAATTTTTGGCAACAAAAACAACTGATGCTACGATGTTATTCTCTTGATGTATATGTCCCTGAGTACAGTTGGCGCTGTGATGTACACATGAGTACAGATTTGGTTGTGGTAGGGACATAAAGTGGGCATAAAATGTGTTATTTTAGCAAGTATAAGGCCTGTATCATCCAGTGAGATTAAGATCCGACGTCACCGTGGAGTGGGCTTTCCACGATCGTGTAGCTTTTGTAGAGAATTATAAATCCTTTCTTCAAATCTGTCTGACCTTATAGCTTGGGCTATAATGAGAGAAATGGCCATCCGTGAGATTTACAGTGACATGTTTTACTGAAACCATTCAGCCAATAAATGAATCACGTCAACCTTTCCTGAACCGTTGATAACCAAACCGAAGGCCGTTGTCCAAATATTTCATCCCACTGGTTAAAAACACGGATCTTCTTCAGATTGCCACCACCAAGACTTTCCACAGTTTGTTATTTACGTCTTTAGCCCTTTTTGATAAATTCTTACATTTGCACCATTGTGTTCCCATCTGTATGGCTGTAATGTCTTTTTCTCTGATTAAATTCAAGAAATTCTCCTCTTTGAAAAACGCTAATGAAAAACCATCTGTCTTGTCAACCGAACCGCTAAGTCACAAAGTCTTCTTCCGTTAAATTTTTTAAGGATTACTTCTTCATCGTCTCGGCCCTTTTAAGTGCTTCCATTGCACGTTTTTCAATTCAACTTCAACTGTGTAAAATTCTCTTTGTCCAGACCCTTTCATCAAATCATTCCAGCACATCTGTGCTCCTCCGTGATCATTGCCAGACATCTTGGGAGAGATGTCTTGAGTTTGAATACCTCTGTGAAAGATATTTGTGGTTGTATTTTGGATAATTTGCTGTGAGGTGCACAGAATAAAGCCACATAAAACGGTTCTGGTCATGAAAGAAACCGCAAATTTTTTAGTCAATATTGTCAATAAAACATTCGCTAATCTTTTTAAGCCCTGACTTTCAACCACTTTTCAGTCGAAGGAATTTTTCCCGAAGGCGGCGGTTTGTTATTGTCCACTTCAGTCACTTTTTCCATTTTTCGATTTTCTCGTCCCAGACTTGCCCTCGTGTTTCTCTCCTCTCCTGCCACTTTGCCTCCACAAAAGCTCATTTTGTGAAATTATGCTGTCCCTCTCCAGTCATTGATGTGCTGCAAATTCTCAGACGTTTGTAGTTTAATAGTCACCGATCATCCTTTGTTACAACAGCTAACTAGACTTTGATTTGGAATTGTGCTTAATCATTTGGTGCATTATTACTGGTCTTCAAAGTGTTTATAGTTAGGCATTAATGCTCAATGACTGGAACATACAGTAGTGTGGGACTTTAGCATTCATCTGCTCAGGCGTTTTTTCCTCGTATAATTTGTAGACGAACTGCTCTGTCAGTTGTTTCTGGAATTAAATTGCCATGGATTAAACCATGGAACAGGCTGGCAATGTTAATACAGGAGGCTGTTTAGGAGAAATAAGCGGTTCCATGGGTGCTGTCTTCTAAAAGGTGTCAAAAGGTGTGTTAACATTTTGGTAAAAACAATTAAATTGAGTACAATTAAGCAAATCACTTGATATAATTGTTTATATAGGACATGATAACAGTCTACAAGTCCATCATCCAGTAACATCACACACTGAAACGTACCCTGTATTGTATTTGTTAGGATTCTAATTAGTTTTATTCTGATGCACTTCTTTATTACCTGTTTGGATGATTTTCTTGTTATAAATATTTTGAAGCAATCATCTTTGGAATGACTCACGTGTAAACTACATCAAGAGCCGCATTAACAGTAAACAAACAAAGAGCTGAACCAGAACAGATAAAATCGTCATGTTTGATCACATGAACCACTGAAAAATCTGATCCGTCTGGACCAAGTTAACGTCAAACAGGTGAAAATCTGTCAGTTCTAGGACCAGGCAAATAAATAAGATGCAAATTGAAAGTCAGCAGTGAATTGGAGTCTGAGGAGTGATTTGCCCTGTGGAGTGGGCCTCTGCCAGCCTCTGTGTTAGCATGCATGGCCGATGAATGGCTATGAAACCATTTGGCGAGCTGCCTCCCATTCCAAACATTCAAACCCTCTGATGGATCCACTTCAGGGAGAATGCTCTGCTTCCACCGCTTCAAAACGAAGAATTTTCTATACACACGCTTCCCCCGGATTTTAAGAAGAAACCCATCTCATGCGGAGGACCAGATCTGATCAGAATTCATTCTTTGGCTCACATTAAAATCTCCTTGAATGATTCATATCACATGACTACTGAGAGACAGAGGAACGGTCGTGGATTCATGAAAAAGACTGACTTGTGTGTGTGCAGAATGTTATGGTCGTCGTCTTTCTTATTGATTATTGATAATGTTACTGTAAATGATCATTTCTTCTTGCCTTTATTGCGACTTGGACCATTTGTATTTTAATAGATGATTTAATCACATTTTCACAGCACAGATTTCTGTTAATCTACATATCCTGCTCCCCAAACTGATGACTTTACCACAAGAAAGCATTTCACATATGACAGCTTCATCTTAAATACCCTATTTGAGTTATCTGTTGACCCTTTTTAAATGGTCAAAGGTGCTCTGAGGTTAATAGAGTGCTCGCATCGCGACACGATGGTGAAAAGCTTTTATAAAAGCACATTGTGTTGAGCAGCCTTATTTTTCAAATAATCTCAATTCTCATTAGTCTTTTGTAAATCTAAACTATAATTACTGATATGTTAAATACCACGGTGTGGATGCGTGACAGATATAAGTATGCGTAATTATTATTTGCTCAGAAAATAAAATCTAAAATTTCAGGGTCAACAAGTTAATGATGTCCAAGGTATAAGGCAGCTTGTTTGTCCTCGTTTGCTCAGTAAAATGGAGGCTAATAAATATCCAAAACACGCCGTCTCTTTTCAATAGAAAGAACAGGTTATTGATGCATGAAATCATTATGAAGCTGTGGCATATGGGAGAGAATGGCAGGCGCCCACAGAGAATTTCACTCCCTCACAGTCTTCATCTGAATCAAAGTCTCTAAAGTCACACACCAAGGAAAGCGCCCTCATTAGCTACTTAACATGAACGCTGATGTGCACATTAATTGGCATCCAAACTCAGTGAAGTGGTTGACCGTCTGTGCATCTACATTTTTGCGTCCACTTGGCAAGTTTAAATGTCCATTATGTGAATAATGTGTGTCAATAACAGGCCGAGTGATTTCATTTTTTGTCAATTCGCCACAAGTTAATACAAAAATTCCGACAAATATACTTGGCAGTCCAGAGAGTCAAAAAGAAACGCCTGAAAGCTTCTCCACGTGTCCTTCCCCGTTGCATAACATCCGCTCTATCTTTGATTTTTTTTGTTTTTGTTTCGAGTGTTTTATCCTTGGAGAGTCATCTGGGTGAAACTCATTCGGGGCCTTCACTGACTCTGCTATGGCTCATTGTGTGAATGTATCAACACTGATTGTACAGACACAATGAGTGTGTCGGCTACATCATCAGTAGGTGGAGGTTTTTGTGCCACCCTCAAGTGAACCTGTGTGCTTCAAAGGAGTTGGTGCGCACAGTGTGTCATCCAACACAATTGCCACTCATGCCAATTATTTCTCGCAAATGTGGGAGAAGCGAGTAGCTGTCCATCATAGGGAGAGAGAGGGACGTGAATGTAAAATCCATGATATGGTGATGCTGGACTGCCAATCAACGGCGAGACAAGTAACCATTATAGGAAGAATTTCCCAGGAGAGGGTTCATGCTATTATCACAGATCATCTGGCGAAAGTCACGGTCGAAGCCTGAGTCCCACATTTCAGAGCAAAGAATGTTACGCACAGAAAATATTCAGAATCCCTCATTTTTTCCATCTTTTGTTGCGTTACAGCCTTATTCTGAGTTGGTTTCTGTTCTCCACAAAATCCTCGATAATTACCAACTGAAACATTTTAGAAATTATTCACATTGCTTTGACACTAGAAATTGATCTCAGTTGAATCTTGTCGATCATCCTTGTGATGTTTCTGCACCTTCGGCTGGACAGCTGCCTGAATATTTGTAGATGCAAAATCCTTCCAGTCTACTGGCTCGTGTAAAGGTTGTCCTCAGAACAGGAAGTGAACTCCCTTGACGTTTTGTGTTGTGAGGACATTGTTGTTGTTTCCCTCCTGTTCTTTCTAGCAGGTTGGAGTGGTTGAAGTGATGCTATGTGAGCCCATGTACGATGCCCACGGTGCATTTTGTTTGTCTTTCTGCCGGCCCCTTGCGGCAGCCCGAGCATTGTTTTCTCTGACTGGACAGGAGACGCCGCCAAGGCAGAGAATTTTTTTTTTAGAAAAAAGGTTTCCATTCCAGGCTTTTCATTCCACTTCATTATTGCAGTCAGCTCATCTTGTATCGCACAGGAAATGGCACGGATGTCCGCCGAGTGATTGTACTGAAGGCTTTGGCCAGCTGTTGAAATATGTTGGGAGTCTTCTACGAGGTTTCTCTGGAAATAACCAGCGTCGCCATCATTTTTCTGACTTTATGACTGAAATACATGGACCGGCTTTATTCCACTCTATTTTTCGTCAGTTTGATTTTTTTCTCCTGTATTTATGTAAGTAATTAGTCAGTTCAAAGGATGCCGGTCGTTCTCAGTCTGGAGATCGATAGTGTACAGCATTTCAAATCGTTGTTCTGTCTTTAAACACCCCTGAGGGTAGGGGTTTTCAGCCTATTTTTGGCCCACTTCCACTTGGCCCATAGACAGAAGCAACCTGTGGACCTCAGATGAGGGCAGTGGGGACGGGCTGAGGTCATTTTTTCTTACCTATTAGTGAGATTTCTGGGCGTGGGGAGTTGAACACAGTCTGCCTCTCTTTTTGGCAGTCCGGTGGTGGACAGGGACGGTCTCATGCAGCCCAGCCTTGATTTTATTCTTATTCCTCCCACCGAGGTATGGAGTTGCAAAATTGTATCTAGACAGATTTGATTTTCAAACAAGAAATTATGGAATATATATATATAAACTGTAAAATATTTATTTTAACTGCTTCTGAAACTAAAATGACATTACTGTAGGCATTGTCACGGACCACCTGTTGAGAACCCCTGCTCTAAAGGAATCAGAAGACACTGCTGGGATGATGCCCCTTCAGTTTGGTGTGATTTGTAACGCTCGTAATGCAAGGTAAATGATCTCCCAATGGGACCGATAATTACTGGGACTAATGCTGCACTTCTGAACAAACGTTGATAAATAATTAAGACAAAATGAAGTAGGGAGCTGAGTAAAGGTGTTTTCTCTCATCAGGACAGTGTGTGCGCACACATCAGCTTTTCCTACAAGCTATTATCCAACAGTGTCGCATTGAACTACATCAGCACTCAGTCTTCCCACCAGACTTTCACCCCTCAAAGTGCCAGTTGCTTTGTGTGAAGTACACTTTTAGGGCATTAAGTTCTCTTGTTGTTGTTGTCTTCCTGCAGGGCCATGTGTCATATAAACTAACTCTGGATTTGTTGAATAAATCCAATATTCACCATCTTCTTCACTTTGAATGGGAGGAATAACATGGCATCGCCTTGTCTGCCTTTCTCACCTTCATTTTAGCAGATGAAGACGCAGATGTTATTTCCAGTGCCCTCTAAATGCATGGTTAGATATAGAAAAAAGCCTCTTTTTGTATTATATATTATATCACACCGTGTTCTGTTCTGTGTGTTCACCAGCAACATCTTTTATCATTTTGTCTCATGTCTCTCTAAGTACAGAAGTCTTCAAGGCTTTACGTCTTCCCAAACGCTAAATGGCCTTAGCTGGACCTCCATTTAGCCTCGGCTGACGTTATCACAGATTTAACCCTCCGGAATCTCTAGCAGACATATCCAGCTATAAGGAAACTGTTTTAAGAAAAAAGTACAACGCCTCTCAGTTAGTCAGACTGCAGTTAAATTCATTAATCCCTGCAGGTCTTCAAGCTGCTTTGCACACAAAAAATATTTTGACCAGCTTTTAACAAGCAAAGAGGGAACCAAAGCGACAAAAGTGATCACTTTCTGCAGCCACTTCACAGTAACAGCCTTACAGTAATTCATTGTTTCATCCCAGATTGTGTGTTGGATGTATTATATAAATGTGCAAGCAATTGGCTAGAGCTTGAAGCTCACAATATTTGAAGAACAAACAGGAGACAATAAATGCAAAGTGCTTGAAATTCACACACATGAACAGTAGCTGAAGAAAATCTGAGGCTTTTACTGTCAGTTTTAAAAGTTTTAAATAACCACCAGGGCTTTCAGATACCATCTAACACTCCAAAAACAACATTTGGAGTGAAGTACTTTATACAGCCTTCAGACCTCACAGAGCTCTTGATTAAAGGTTGTACTATTCAAAGTGATGAGTGCATTACCATTTTTTACATAGACTTTTAAGACTTTAAGCTAAAAAAAAAATCCCAAACAGCAAAGTGGTGCTCTGCGGAAATTAGACGCATCGTTTTCTTGCTCCATTTAACCACTGGAGAAGTCAGCCTGTGACATTGTTCAGGTTTAAAGGCACTGGTTGTACCATTAGGTTGAGGTTTACTTTGTCTGGTCAATCGGTTTCACAAGCGGAGAAGAGTAATAGTCTAATCGTGGTGGATAATCAGTGGTGCGGAGCGCATTCGATAGGAAGTGTTATTGAGCTATGCGTTACCCTTTCCTGTGACTTCCTGGGAGAACAATTACAGTGTTTGAGTAGCCAATGATTTAGACAGGATGTGCCCACAGTGTGTTTAATTGATGTGCTCTGTTGCATACAAAACAAAGTGCGTTTGCTCTTTAGGAGTGTGGTGGGTCATATGCCTGTACTGCAAATAGAGCCATGTGATGAACGTTTGTAGGTAGGAAACGGTTTTTCTTAGGTTAAATGTTTGCTTATTTGAATCAAGAGTATAATTTCAAATGCTCTACCGAGCTAATTTGCAGTCTAATATAACTTTAATTATATTTTGAATTATTAGCAATCTTATGATAATCAAATAATTATTAAAAGTTATAAAATTGTTCTTATCAAATTATTAATAACGGTCTCGTATGGACACCAAACGGTTGAAAGTGGAGGCTGTAGTCCGTAGCTGATAATTACATTTTTGCATTTCATTCTGAATCCGTCTTGGCCTCCCAAAGGACTGATGCAACATGATGGCCCCAAATCATTTTAAATGGGCTTTTTATCGACATCTTATGTTTATTCTGTTGTTTAAGCAATATGGATTGCAAATGGTTTTCTCTAAGATAGATTTTGAACTGTAAAGCAAAAATTAAAGAGTTTTAACCATAGATCTATAACGACACTTCCAGGATAAACAGCAACAGTGCTAATAGACTCTGGGCCCAAGTTAATAGTGTGTCAATGCAATAAATAAAATCGTAAAATCTATTTTACAAAAAGCTGATCTCTCTCTACCCCCATTATTTGATCAGATTTTGAGATATCCACCAATTACAGCGAGGAAAGTATTTCCAATCTATGAAATGGTCTCAATATAATCTCTTTGAATGGAGCTCTGTAAATGACGAGAGTGACCTGGACTTTTTTTGGGGGAAAACGCAATGATGTTGATTTTCAAATATTATTTTCAGTTATTTGATCACCACAAACAGTATTCCATTACATTTCGGTATCAGCAGAAGTCTTAGTATCTTCATTGATGAAAGAGGGGCAAGTGTGAAAATATTCTCTTAACACTGGTCCTTTAAATTTAAATCTAAGCCGAAGCTCAAATAGATGTTCCATGATCTTTCGTTTGAATTAGAAATATCAGCAGCTCCGTTCTAAAACTGCTGAAGAGTAGAAATTACCTAATGGGCTTTATCTTCACACCAGAATGCACTTACAACTCTTATAAAATAAAATAAAGCTATGGGTCGCATTGTAATAGTCAGACATGAATAAAAAATGTATCATTGATTAAAGAGATTATGCAATTTTTTTTTCTTACAGTGGATTTAGACCAGAATCAAAGCCTCTGCTAGATAGTGGATTAGAATCTTTATTAGGTAATCAGGATGATTAAGAATTTCAAGAGTTGTATCTTGTGGGAGGTAGCCTGAGACTCGTATGTCTGCTGGACTATCTTCATAAGTGCAGACATTTCTTTTATCACAAAGGGTCTTACATAGATACTCTTATGTGTTGTCAGGAGCAGTAAAAGGTGGGAAAAAAATAAATTCAATGACCAAGTGGGTGCACAGACATAAAAAAATGACCTTGAGCGGAAACATATCGAAAATCTGTTGAAGAGGATTGAGTGACAGAGGACTCCTGCTCTAAGCAATATTATATTAATCAATCGAGAGAATTTTTTTAATTCTGATTGAATGGTTACTGTGGCCAAAGAATGACCTCCATCTTCAGTGTCAGCATGAAGATGAAGGAGAACATGACTTTAAAACTTTAAAAAAGACGAGGCTGAACATTTTCAAATTATTTGTCTACATTCAAAAGACGCTGGAACTCAAAAATTCACCTACCTGCCAGCAATGGTGTTGAAGTAGAGACTTTGCTTCCCGTTGATGTGCAAAACTATTTAAGTAGAGAGGTCTGGGTGCAGTTTCAGTGCAGTGGTGGTCAAGACTGGATCAGATTCCGGCAGAGAGCTCAGCAGGGGGGGGCCTAACAGGAACCCCTGGCTGGGGAACAGCTGGAGTTAGACAGAGAATGAGGGGAAGTTTATGAATGGGCCATAATGACCCAGAACCAGACAGTGTTCGCATGAGACGCGAGGCAGCATGAGCGAGGGGTCACGAGTGTGTCCAAGTGTGCGTGTGTGTGGTGTTTGACCACTGCATGAGAGCTAATATACATAATTCGACTGAGTCACCTCGGTGGAAATCTAGGTTGAATGTTGCACAAGATTTGGTTGACTATACAGTTGATACCATGGGGGGTTATGAAACATTTTGTCTTTTAAACTCAATCCGTGACACTGCAGAAGAATCCATTCCACTCCACGGTCACGACTCCGGCACTTGTTTAAACTGTCCAACATTTACACCCAGGCTTACAGTCAGCAGTGCAGAGAAGAACAGTGAAACAGCAATCACTGGCTAGCACGAGGAGTCTCTCCGGGTAGAAACAGCCCACTCAGCAGCTGAGAGTGAGTTGTATCAGCAAACAGTGAATTTAATTATATGACACTTCGACAAAGAGCTGAGAAATCTTTTGCATGGAAATGATGTTTGGACATCTTTGCTACCATATACAGTACCTTCATGTGAAATTTTACTCCACGTATAAGGATTTTGAGTAGATTATTATATTCTGAAACCTAGTCACTTAGTTTGGTTGTCAGACGAGAGTCACTGTGTTTCAGATGCTACATAAATAATTTGTTGTCTGCTGTTTGCCTGCTGTACTATTAGAGTAGTAGTATGTAGAAATCATTAAAAATCTGAAGGCTGCACTTTCACTTCACCTTTGGACTGACAGAATAATAACTCACGTCTCGTACTTTGGTTTTTCAAAATTCCTGTGGGTTGAGAAGCCGCATGATGGCGAAGAGTTGAGTAACAGTTTAAATAGTAGCAAAACCTGCCAGAGGCTTCAACAGCCTGCATTCTCAGACACAATGTTGGGGCATTCATAAACAGTGACATATTGGAGGCCTTAGACAATAACGTAGAATTGTCTAAAGTCCCACAGATAACGTGACGGAAACAGTCTGACAGCAACGGTGAATTTTGAGGTTTTGTTGTTGATATGGATCACTAAACTCTGGCTGTGGGGAAATAAATGTGACGTTAGAAACAGCATCGTAATACATCAGACTTTGTCGTGAGGCCTGGGCCCCTGGAATTGTGCCCATTTGGTGATCCATCCGTGCCAGTAGGTACATAATCACTGCACATTGGCCTAGTTTGTCTGTCGTGTACGACTCCCAGACCCATGGGTTTTTCTCAGGTTATAACTGAGCTCAAATGGAGAGGCCGCCCTGGAGAACAGAGGAGAACAGTGACTTCGAGACAATGAATCGTATCTGAGTGCAAGTTAAATCAGGAGGAGGCAGAAAGTAGAATACAGACGAGAGACAGAGGGGGAAAAGACCAATTGTTTGTCTCATATTGTTGTGGATTGTCAGGACAGTGCTCCACTTCTTGAGATATTTGTTGTTATTAAACTTACTGCTGGGATGGACGATTACTATTTTTAATGTCATAACTTGGAATTTTAAATGTGTAGATTTTTTGCATTCGGACGGACAAAAAGACACTTTTTTTTGGTAAAGGAAATGCTTGAGTTAAAAAACTGTAATAGAAATCGCATTGGATTACTGTAGTCATTCTATTTCAAAACACAAATCAAAAAGCTATTAAAAATGAAGATGAGCCATGGTGTACAGCTGCAGGTGTACAAGCTTCTTGCTACATAATGAAATCAGTTTTGGGTTTGCAGGTTTCAATGTAAGTCAGGTAACACTGTTCATTAAGAGAGTAGGAAGGACCTGAAAGGACCTGGAACAATGTTGTAGTGAAGTGAAATCTGCACAGTGGTCAATGTTTCTGTATTAGTTATTAGTACCATGACAACCATTGATCTATGACAACCAACTGATCAAATTGGCTCTCCTCTGTGACTATTTAGCTGATTAAATAAACTGATGACAAACAACTTCCTCCAACCGAACAGTACCAAGACTGAGTCCTCCACTGTGGCCCCGAGTGCCCTCCCTTTAAAGCTACATTCTGGACCAGGGCCCATTATCTGCTTTTGCTAAAGCTCGTGCCTGAAATGTAAGTGCTTGCTGTGATCAGCACCTAAATGTTGACCGTGTTGTCTTGTTCCTGTGCCTTTCAACTCAGAAACAGGTCTACATTTGGTTCTTTGGGCCCTTACCCTTACAGTGCATAATTCATGGTGTCGTTTCACCTCGGCCAAGCTCATGCAGCTCATTATTCACCTGCCTCACAAATTCAGCTCTGATGAACCAACAGCTGGTTCAAAATGCTGCCGTCTGACTCTTATGCTGAATGCCTTAAATGAGCCATTTAACACACATCTCCCCTGTCCCGGCCACACTGCACCGCCCCCCTGCAACGTACAGAATAAGTTTCAACATCCTCTCATGACTTGCAATATTACCCCTCACTATGTTTTACGTGTGAGTGAAGTCAGACTGGAGGTAATTCATTAGAATCACAAGCCATAATTATAAAGCTTCTTTGATATTATGTGTGTGTGTGTACTGTCAGATTAAAACAGGTCTTAGTTTTTCCATGACCTTGTCTTTTATGAATATCTTACCTGACATGCATATGAGGAAACACCATCGTAACGCCTTTAAAGGGACCCACATGTTCATGAATGATAGAACAAGGTTGCGTGATGCAATCGTAACATCTAAACTGCTGCTGTGTGTAATGAATTAGCTACATTGTATAAAGAAACCCCCGTCGGTACAGGTACAAGCACAGGCGGACCCATTGACATGAATATAGACGCCTGCTACAGTCAAAGTGAACGACGGTGGCCTTCAGGACACTGTGGTGAAGGCCAGAGCAAAGTGGTCTGAGCTGGTTGTAAAGGGGGCAAAATCCTGTGCTGTCACTGCCCAAATTATGTTTGTTTTTGTTTTGAGTTTTGGATAATAACTTACAAAAACTATTTTGCCATTTGGTTCATGAGACAGCCCCAGCGTCTTCCCAGTGTCTCTTTTTAAGTAATTGAAAATGAGCAGATGGTTTTGTCTAAAGGACTGAAATTGGATCATTTAACCCTTATTAATTAAAAACATTGTAGTAGATTGGCTAAATGTGCTTAAATCTGCCAAGAAAATGGGATTTGTGCTTATTAAAACTAGTCTGAATAGGATTTCCTTTGGCTACAGATTCACTTATTTTAGACCGGCTCAAAGAAGATGCTCAAATGTCAAAGACAAATGTATAAAAACTGTAGGTAGATATAATCCTCGTTTATGCATAGAGTGGTCAGTATGCAAGGGCAATATTTGTGTGTTTTTACGAGTTTGAAAAGAACAGAAACAGAAAGGTCTCGTCGCAGCCAAAAGGCCCACATGCCTCATTTCCTCTGCAGCCATCATCAATCAAACACAGAAAATATAGTAAATGTGAGTGTGGTGGTCTGGTTCTCCCAAAGTGTGTTTTATTTAATAAACAGGGACAATGGATTACATCAGCTCCATTCCAGTCCATATGATGTATACTTTTTGGGGGAAAATTGACATGAACAGTGATTATATTCCTTTTCTATTATGAGAGTTGCTTTTCCTTTTTTTCTGAAAAGTTGGAAGACGTTTACTGATATAAACTGTGATTTGGTATCATAGTTTTCTTTAGATGTACTGATTGTATTATTTACTGAACTGGTTGATTTAATCGATTGACTATATATACAGTAGATATATACGTGGGAGCATGTGTGTATTACAAGAATATGAAACAAAAAACGATGAGGAATTAAGAACAGACTGCATTTATTTAATCAGTGATGTATTGATTCAATTTGAATATATTCTTGTACAACAAATGCAACTTATGGAAGTGTTTTCATTGGTTAGCACGTCTACTGAGCTTTTTGTAAAATATGATTCATGGAGCCCTATAAATAGATAAAGGACAGGATGTATATGATCTGCTCTGAGCTACCTGCATGGCCCATCCTTGAACTTCAGTTGGAGAAAATGTCTCCATAAAACATTTCAATTCATGAAGCGGAGGAATATAATTCACTGTGAAATTGCTCTTATATTCACACATACGGTTTCATCTCGCAGTGCAACGCCATAATGTTTACTAATATATCCTCCGCTTGTCCGTTTGAGCGACGCACAAAATGTCGTTTAGTAGAGGCACGAGTACCTGCGCTTCACATTCCAGGTATACGGAAAACAGCGGGACAATGTTAAGTTGATATAAAATTGAGCTGACAAGATCTACCATTGTTGTGGTGTCATCCTTCCAAACAAAGTCAAGTGATGCTCCGAATGAAAATAAAGTTACAGCAAGGTTGTGTTTGTGTGTGCAGGTTACATGAACACCTGAGTGGCCTTTGTGATTTATCAAGAATATACTCATATTCAAATTTCAAAATAAAATGTGACAGCCCTACTGCACATTATTGGATTAGTGCATGTTTCCTGGCCTCATTTGTTCCTGTACCACAATTCATTTTCAATCATTTTGATTATTAATTAAAGGATAATTAAATGAATAACTACTTTGCTCTCTGTTCCAGCTTATATTCACAAAGATCCAAATCACATATTTACTTAAATTGATATCATTGTGTTACTTTGGGATTGGCCCCCAGATAAGTTTGGTCATAATACCGCCAACATTTTGAGTAATCTTACTTGTAAACATACCAAACACAACGACCGATTCAGGTGAAAACATAACCTGCTAGGTAAACATAATTAAATCAATTAATACTGGCTGCATTGGACACAGGGTGCGTGTGTGTTGCACCTGGTGGTGTGGATGCTGGCTCATTGGTGTGACTTACTGACACACCTTAAAGGACAAAGAAAGCGTTGATGTGATTAGCTACACTCTTAATGTTATTAGGTATGACTCATGTCAATAATATTTAAGTCATTAATGGGAAAGCCACAGTATTTATGGTGTCTCAGAGGGCTGGTTCTTTACACAGACCTCCTGAATAACAGTGATGTCATCGATGAAACAACTCCTTTTAATGGCATTTCCTTTTAGACTTGTGTAATATAAAATGTGTAACAGGATGATGTGTGTAGACTAAATCATAGCAATTCGTGGGTGGAAATGAGTTTTTACCTGTTCATAACTGCAGATTATATGAAGTTGTTGAGTCATTTGTGCAAAGCCTCCTTCCTGGAATCTCTCCATCCTCTCCCTGAGATATCACTGTCCAGTCAACACCACCTGTGCCTGGGGGGAGAGTAATGATTACTGCACATGCAGATTGTTTTGCCCACTGATGTCATTTCCAAAACTATGAATTCAGCCCAAGGCTAATTGGCTTAATCAAAGCCAATAACCCACAAGGCTGAAAGACAATTGTACAGACAGGTTTGCTATAGCCTCTGTGTGTCTTAGAATTATGTTAATTTTTATTTTCTAGATGAGACCATCTGATTTTCCATTGTTTTTCTTTTGGCCACCACATCAGCATACATATGGACCTGTATTGTGTGAATGAGTACCGCACAGGGATATGCATGTCACAAGCAATCTGATATAACGGATGATTGCATTTTGACGCAATTGCAGTGGGATTTAAACAGGGACTGTCAAGAGGATAATGCAGTGTTTCCAACAAGATTGCATTTTCAAAAGTGGTATCTGTCCTGTTATTCTAAATTGACTTTATCTGACGTTCTACCTTTGGGAATAATGATGAAATAGTCTGGCCCAACCTGGGCTGTGGGCAAGGTGGACTAGAAAACAGCCCGTAACCAGGAGTTAAACTGTGCCGGAACACAAACCGCCAACATTTCTCTCACGTTTTCTACACCCAAATACTGCAGTGAAACGTCTTGATTTAGAGGAGCTATTGGTCTCCACCTGAGCCCCGGCTGCCTCGGCCAAGCCAGCAGTATCTCAGTCCAGATCATCAGTGCCACGGATGAGAGCGGCGACAGTTTGCCAAATGGTTGGAACATTTCTCAGTACAACTACTTGAACAAATCTTACCAATTTATGGATGTGGCAGATGTGTGGCTGGGCTGCTCTGTTTGTAGGGATCCCTTAAAGTATGCAAAGAAATGGGCCCTCTCAGGAAGGGAAGAGCTCTACCCCAGATGGGCACTATAAAGCATGGTGGGATCTTGTTACAGTAGGACGCTCCCCCGATCACTGTTTCACTACCCACAAAATCCCAATTTAGCCCCTGTCTCTGAGCTTCTAGTTTGATTTTGTACCAACCATTATTGAAAATAGAAAAAATAGAAATAAAAACACTTTATCATTCAATTGTCCATCCTCGATGGAGGGTTCTCAGACAGTAGAGGGTAGATTATAATATGGTTTACAATGTTTTGGATATATGATTTTGTACACAGAATTTTAGGAGTTCAGTATAAATAAGTGTCTAAAATGTGGAGGGTGAAGTCAAATCTAACCTAGGCCCTTAGTAAGCCTAAAACCAACCACTGCCAGTACAATTATCGGCCTAAGTGTAATCTTGCATAAACACAACTATGTAATTTGTTTGTATAAGGAGATGTCATGGATCGTGTTCCTCTGTGCTCATAAGGTGGCGCCACACCTGATGAGACCAAATGCTTAATCTTGCCAACCAATCAGTTGCGTAGATTGATCCGTGCAGCAACATGCAGAAAAACTCATCAGAACAGACACCCTGTTGTCGAGGAAGTGAACCTGTGGACCTTCCTTAACACTCCTCTCTCCTCCCACGTCATCGTCAACAGGACACAAACACCATGTGATCGCATGTCAGACTTCAATTAGAACACAAACAACAGTGTCTGATGGCACATCAGACAGTACAGGACCTGAACAATGCTGGAAAATAAACTCACTGTCCCCAATTCCTGTTGGCGAGTCCACATGAGCTAAACCGAAAAGCAGCAGAAATCCAAATCTTTTTGTGTTCTGATCTGGGTTGAGTCATCAGACAACTAAATTGTTTATGCAGTGTAGACAGCTCTAATACAAAGACTGCACTGAGTACAGGGAGGTAAAATATTGTTATTATAAAGCAGCAGTGTGAGCTTGGCTTTGTCAGAGCCACAGAGGAGGAGCATGTTGTTACACTTGGGCATATTTCCCACCATTTGACATCCTTTACCATATTTTAGATCTTTTCTCGCCAGGCCGTCTTAAAGCCATAACACAACACAAGTACGGTGTGATTTCTTTCATGATCTCTTTTTTTCCCTTTTTCCCCATCTCCTTTTCTCCTCTCAGACTCGGTGGAAGCTTTTTTACCTCATATAAACCCACTCAGTCGTAGTCATGCAGAGCGGCAGTCTGGTAGCACTGGCTGTGTACCCTGGTTTGAAGTGGAGATGAGTATCAGATCTGTCGCTGCATGGAGTCACATGGAGCCCACTCACATCTCAAACTCTGTAACAACATAAGGAAGCGCGTATAAATTACTTTGCAGGGAACATTTAAGATGTCACAGTGAGTTTGTCATATAGTGTATTGTTGATCGGATAAATTGTCAACACGCTGTTTGCTATTATGAAGGAACAGAAATGTTAGCGGTCTAATTACAGAGTAAAGGTGTGAATTAATGCTATGACTATTCCCCGGAGACCATTCTCATGGAACACAATGATGGTGTCTGAAAGATTACAGCTTGATATTAAGTCGGCATCAAAATGCATCTCATCACCACAATATATCCAGAGAGCTGCTCTTAACATTTTTCTATCACGTGAGGTCATCGAGTGTTGTGAAAGAGCATTTCGTCCTCGCTGCTGTTTCATTTGGTATTGCAATTAGAGGCTAAATAGCTTTGTCACCAGAGCAGTTAAACCTGTCCCAGTGTGGTGCAAGGTGATCATCTGTTGGACATTAGAGTTCAAGTAGGAGTACACGGAACATTACCGAGAGACTCAAGTCTGTAGTACATGCAGATGTTAACAACTGGCCCATATGTGCACATAGCAATAGTTTCAAAAGTTTGCCATTTTCTGCTAGCCCACAAACATTACCAGCCTTTTTACCTACCTACTGTCTACTTGCATGAACCCATGGATGTATTCAAGAAAGAAAGATACATACAGTCTCCTACTTTCTACAGCCCATGTACAGTAGACAGTATGGGTTTTCAACCAGTGGTCCTAAACCTACTGCCCACCCCTTTTCCTAATTTGCAGCATGAACAAGGTTAATAATGTTTGGCATATAAAGTACTTTCATAACTTTTGCTTCACTCTTGCATGGCAAAAAGAGTAAATATACTAAGCCTTGTCAGCCTGCCTCTATATTTGTGTCTGTGCTGACCCGATGTTGCCCTTTTTCATGAAGTGCAGAGCCTGAGCCTGTGTAGCCAGGGAACTTCTGCCTGTGAGTGACAAAACCATTAGCAGCTGCTGCACATTCAGTAGCCAATTAGGCTAACGGTGACTGTATATAAATTGTTTTTAATGGTAATTCAGCATGTTGCAGGAGAAAGGCAGAATTTTGCTTTTATAGATAGCACTGTGCATTTTAAACAGTGGAGTCCTTTAATTTGAGAGCCTCTGATGTTTAGCAAATAAACATCTGTGCTGAGCTCCCTCAAAGGAAAACAACATTTCCATAACTGGAAGGAAGTTTTGCCTGTTTTTGCTAAAGACAGACAAAAATATGCTGTAAAGTGCCAGCTATGTTAGGGTCACAACTATAGATTGCTAGCATATTTTTGATATTTTGCCTCACTGACCGTACCAGTACAGTATAAAATATATAGCATTAAGTTTAATCCATAAATAAAGAGCATTTACGATTTTGTCAGAGTTGAAGTGTTGGGATTGCGCTGTTGTCGTTGTTATTATTATTGCTTAAACATGTTGCTATTTCTATCACCATTCAACTTTATATCTATATTTATTTTATTGGCATTATTTGTATATTTGTATATTCCTATGTTCCCTACCTGAGTATAAGAAACTGCTTTGGTACCCAATTTCCCCCGGGGGGATCAGCAAAGTTTTTCTTATTCTTATTAATTTATTATTATTATTATTATTATTATCATTATAATAGTAGTGCTGGTCTTTGAATGCTGCCTCCACACCAACCCTCCCACTGTACGATTTACAAACTCTTGGTAGGCCATACTGTGCATAACTATAAACACTGTTACTGTTATACAAAAGGCGTATGCATGACTAGAGCGACATGTTCGCCCTGATGCTCTGTGGCAAAGGTACTTTCACACTGTCGGACCTGTGCTGAAAGTTGAATGAGAATCCCACCTTCACGGAGGTGAACTTGAACAACTTGAAGTTGAAATCCTAAAGACCTGTCCACAGTCCAGCCAGCATGTCCAGCCATCCTGTGTCTGTATCTGCTTTTCCTGTGCAGTGTGACTTCCCAGAGCTCTTTGTGCAAGAAGCAATGGTACAGCCTGGACAGGTCTGCAGTCTGTCACAGGTCATTCACACTTTTATGCAATTTCCAATTACAAATTGAACAAATTCAGTTCAAATGGACAATGCTTTGAATAGTGCAAGGCCTGCATTTGTCTGTGTGTGTATGTGTGTGTGTGCTTTTATGTATTGGAGGGAGACAGAAACAATCTGAACAGCAGACATTACACGTTTGCCCAACTCTACAGCTGTAACAGTAAAATATGCGTTGTAATAAATCTACTGTCACTGCCAATTCATAATTCAGCTGGAAATATTCATCTGTTGCTGAGCTCCACAAAATGCCAACAATAGATCTGCTGGCATCCATTGAACCTTGTGCTAAAATGCCCAGTTGGTTTTGTGTTGAGACCTGGCTGACATTCCTAATGCGTATATTTCCCACGCTGTGACGAAACATTCTGCAGCTGTTCAAGAACCAAGTGGTTGAACCAGGAAATAAAGATGACAAAATAAATCACACAAAAGAAACTACAGGGATGCAAATGAGCAGATGTTGATGACATTTCCAGCAGCTGACACATTTAAGACACTGGTTAATTAGAAATTCATGTTTTTCTCATAGCTTCAAGCCCTCAGTAACCAAATAAACAAAAAACAGGTTTTTTGTTGGAATCGATTGGTGAAGCTCAGGTTAACAAGTCACTCCCTAACTTCTATTATTGTCACGGAACAACATGAGCGCATCGAATTAGTCTTTCAATCCTCTGTAATGTACTTGGGATACATCAGTATTCCTGCTTTTTCAATGTTGCTCTTTCCCAGATGGAGATGCCCCTTGGTCCTGAAAGAACTCAAATAAATAAATAACTAAAGCATGTGAAGTGAACACACACATTCCATCCCTGTAAAGAAGGATGCCACTTCAACAGCAAGCAGATACCCTGTAGTCATGACCCTATTTTGGATTTGTGGTAGACGCAGTGCAGCATGGCAGCAGCAGCTCTACACAATTGGCTCGACAGCCCTCAGCCATCCAGAAGAGAAAATAAATAAATAAAAGAATTAGCTCTTTGGAGAGTCTCCAAGCAAAAAAATGAAAGTGATAAGCAGAGCAATAAAGCAGGGCTAGCTTATTGGTGCTGCCTGTACTCGGCCAGCTTCAAAGAGAAGGATGTCAACGGAACAGATGCAGCAGCACAGATGACTTTCTTAACAACTAACAAATGTTATCAGTTACCAATGCAGAGATTTAATGATCTGTCTCTTATAATCAGCACAGTGGAAGCTGGCTCAAGTGTGGCTGGCGTGGTGACAAGAGGCACAGGGTAATAACCAGTGCAGTTAGGACACATATTGTACACAGTATGTATTTCAAAACAGGAGCTGTGCTTTATGTGCACTAAACAGATGCTGTGCAGGGCAGACATCCATTTTTGGGAGACGGAAATTTTGTCTACTGTGTGGCCATGCTTCATTTCCTGCGTTCCTTCTCGCATGTGTTCTCCTTTGAGACCAGGTAGACTTGTCATGGACTCATCCTGGTTAGAGAGTCTCCCTTTCTCTGATCAGTCATGTAGTTTGTAAACCACCATGTTACGAGACAGAATGTACATCAATGTAATGCTGTCAAAGCAGAGCACTGTAGAATATTACAGAACGTAAACAATGTGCAAAAAGTGGTCTAGACAAAGTGCAGCAGAGCAGAGTGGGGTTTGACCTACTCCAGCTCCCTCTCTTGGGATAAGACTATATTTTGTGTGGTGCTGCTATCATCAGTCAGGCCTGCTCTCAACGATAAATATAGATTCATATTTATACTTACCGCATACGGGGAGAACATGCAAAAGCAACACAGGCAGCACTGTGGGTGCGATTTTAAACCCAAGAGATCTTTGCTGTGAGTCATCTTGGACACCCCACCGCTCAACTGTGCTGTAGTCTACACACGATGTTGATCATAGATGTGTATTTGTGTGCTGTACAGGTTTGTCAACAAATGCTATGGTGGTCGTCTGCCGATTCTTAGCTTTAGTCCACACCAAGTCGATGAAAATACTGAAAAATCTTTTTTCTCGTACTGTTTCCCCCTTCTGTCCACACACACATTTTAATCCAACAGTAATGGAACTAACAATGCATTATTGGAGTTAAAAATACTTTTGTGTAAAATACAAGCGGTCTTCCAGTGCAAGGGACTGTGGAAAATGTGCCTCGGGTTTAAAATGCTTGTGCAGACAGAAAAGATATTGACACTAAAAATGTGTTTATCCAACTTAGTGTGGATGAATTCTTTAGTTACATGATTTATGATTAATTACATTGGTAATACCTGCAAAGCTGAGAACAATGGAGGAAATAATTGACTTGTCATACAAAGCTGTAGCTGATAATGGCTGTATCCCATTTAGATACCTTCATCATTGTTAGTATTTATGCTTTTTCTGCTATGCCAAGGAGGTGGGTGTATTTTTGAGAAACAAAATAACCCCTAAATCCTCTTTTCAACAGTAATAGAGTTCTAGCTGCAGGCCGGGTGAACTGTTTTTACTTTATCTTATTTTGCAGGGACCTGGGTTTTAAATATGTTGTGTTGAATTATAAATGCCATCAGTAAGTTGCTGTATAATGCAAGGGAAGCTTGCCTCTGAAGGGTAACCGAGACCAAAACACAAAGTGCTGCCTTTACATAATACATGTGCATTATATACTGTTCATGAGAGCTTTTGTTGCTTTGTTCTCAACACCTTTAAGCATCTATTGCCTCAAAAAAACAAACCTCCCCAATAAAAAGGAAATGATGCTCTTTACATCAAAGAATGCAGCATTGGTGGATTGTTTTGAATAAATCAAAAAGGGCCCTTGTTGATAGGAATAGCTGTAATGTCTGTCTTGTTGAACTTATAAGCGCGGAACCAGTCATCACAGGAAATATATGGAAAGCATAAACATTAATTGGTCACAAGTGGTAAGAGCGAGAGGAGCCCTGAAGTCAAAGTTGAGTGAACGCTGACATCAGCTTTCATAGATGGAGAGCACAGAGAGAGATGAGAAATTACGGAGGGATGCAGATGCAGGTTGAGTTGTTTTGTTTTCCTGTTGCTTGTGACTATTAGCTGAATAGATAGTTCTTTATATATATATGTCTATATAATTGTAGAGTGGAGATGCAGTGTCTCAAAGGGCTTTACAGGCCCACAACAGCTAACGGTTCCCAACTGAGCCTAAAGCTGTCTAAGAAGACAAGAAAAAACTCTCAAAAGCCTAAACATGAAAGGGAAAAAATGTAGCCAAATTTGTAGAGGCAATTCAAAGAGAGATTCCCTCTCCGTGACAAACCACAGGTATGACATCGGAGGTGACAAAAGTAAAGGACAAACTGAGACATATTAATAAAATACAACACCTGACACCCGATTCAGTAACAGAATCTCAAGTCCACGGAGATGTGATCAAAATGAATTAGAGAGAACAAAGTAATCAACACATTTATACACACAACACGAATCCTGATCCATTATCGTCCACTTCACTCAGTGAAAACGTGTCTTTGGAACAGCCTCACTCCTTTGTCATTACTATCACTCTAAACTTGGTTGGTTGTGTGCTTTTATAAAATGACCACCGAAGAGAAGAACTCTGAAGCATGATAAACGATTAAATAAAAACAGCGGTGAACAGGTGATGGATGATGATGGTGTAAACAGTAGTGCTCTCTTGATCTCTGTGAATTCACTTTGTCACGCTAAAGTGAAACTGTAATCCTTTGGTTAGATCAACGTGTCAGACTAAAAATAACAGGCACAGTTTATGCGCATAAGATCGAGGGAAACATATATCATAATAGCATAAGTATATCTTAATAGCTGATTCCAGATTTGGTGGCAGGGCTGTCTTTCAGAAAGGCTACCTTTCATTTCCAGACAGGTGCACATTATTATGCAATTGTTCTTTAATGAGCATGGCGTGTTTGTGCAGATCTGTCTGAGCTGGAGGCTCGTCTTAATTCATTTTAGATGAAGTGCCTGGAGAGATCCCCATCAATATTCATACACTGATGATTACAGGAACCAGGCAAGATATTACTGCACTGTTAAGTGCAAAGAAATGTCAAATGTAAACATGTACAATATGATGTATGATATTTAAATGACATGCAATTAGATTAATGGCTTGAACCGACCTCAGCGACCTCCATTAAAGGCTTTTTTAATACTTACCCTCCAAGACATTGGACACTTTGTCGCGATTCACTTTGTCGGGGAGCGGGCTGATTTGAATACTTGCTGTTGGGTTTGGTAAAGCCTAGACTTGATTGGATTGGTGATTCCGTTTAGAGACAAACATTCACCCATAACATGGAGAAGAACTTTCACTCATACCACCACTACGGTAACAGTAACTGTTTCTTGGTTTCAAAGATCAAACGGCACCAGATCCACCTGTGTTGAGATGCTCGCCCGAGCAAAGCATTCCACCGCGTTTTTCTGCTCTGTGCTTCTGATGCATCACTTCTCTGTTGATGTGTGTGGACGACTGATTCCCAAAGTATCTGTGCTACGTATTGATTTGCCGAGGATAAGAGGGATAAGAGTTTATCTGAGTGGGACTGTGTGAGAGTGAACACTCCTTGAGAGGCGAGAGTGAATCTTAACACAACCAAACAGGTATTTTTGCTATGAGATGAAACACTGGTTTTTATTTGAGATCTTTTATCAAGGTATTTAAGAGATAAACAAAGAATTTTCCCACAGGCTTCTCTCCTTGTTGTGATACTTACAAACGATCTCTATAGCCCTGTTCCCACAGGACAAGTATTACCTGAGGACCTCATGTGATTTAAACCTCTGCGTTTCGTGAGGCAGATTCACACAAGAAAAGCGATGTCAGTATTTTACTCAAATTTATTGACATGATAACCCGGATTTGATGTCGAGGTGCTGCACAACAATCAATAAAAAAATAAAGAGGGGCTCTACTGTCGGCTTCCGGACTCATTTAAAAAAAGATGAGAAAAAGAGAGCGTGTCGGTTGAGCGAGCTAGACTGAATGAAGAGAGGGACCAACGTCAGTGAGAAAGGTGAATGAAAGGGATAAAACTTTATTCTCTGATTGTTTCACCCCCGCCCCCCCCTACTGCTCCTACATGTCTCTTCCGATGGATTTGAGTTTGCTTTTTCTGTGAATGGGTCTCCATGCTGTGTAGCGATATGACCTTAGCAAATTTGCACCCAAAATGCAGTCAAGACATTCATTTATGATTTTGACCATAGCCTCCGTAGTTCATGACTGGTAAAGAAGAAAAGAAAGAAAGAGGGGCACAGAAAACAAACCCCAAACCCAGATCCTGTATTATCGTATGTCCTCTGTGTGGTAGGTCATTTGTGGTGAAATTTTTACTTGGCAAATTAAAGACATGGTCGATTCTCGTGGCATTAAGATCACAGATGACCTCTGCAATTATTACAAATTACCAGAGGTCCCCAGGTAGTAATAGCCCCGAGCGAATGGGGCTTTAGCCTTTACAAAGGTTTTTGTCCGGGTGAAATAATAAAACAAAAGTATAGGCAGCCATGTGCAGAATAGAAATGAACATTGGTGTGGTTTTGCTTTCCTTCACTGCGGCATGTGAAAATGCCCTTAATTTGAAAGTTCTGATCACCAGTCTATAGTGTGATGACATCAGGTTAATGAGGGAGCTGCCAAAACGTCTTGCTAAGCAGGTGAATCAGATTTCTTTTTGTTTCAGCCTAATTCCCACATGGGTGTTAAACAGTTGAATGGATACAGGAAAACACAGATGAATAGCTTTTGCTTTCTGAATTAATATAACAACACAATTGTGTCGCAATGTCATTATGGAAAGCCATCTCCACTGTCGAAAAACAACTGAGTAAACATACTTAATATTCATCAGTAGCCTTCAACAGATTAAATGATGTGGAAAAAGAACAAAAAACATGGACTTTGTTATTATTTACATCTACTCGAATTAACTGGAACATATTTATTTCACCTTCTTTTCCCCTCTTCAGTGGGTCTTTTAATCATCATTTAGCCGGCCGTAATGTTTGAGGCGGTGCCAGCTAAGGAGATATTTAATCAATGGTGGCCAAATGTGAAAACTCATAATAAATCATGGCATGTTTTTTCTTCCCCTTTCCGTGTGGCGCACGATTTAGTTGTATTTTTAGAAATTGCTTTTTAATTTCATTTGTTTATCATGAAATCTCCCACCCCTTCCGGATAGAGGAGTGGGGTAACAAACTCTTGAGAAATGCTACGTTCTTACATTTCCGCCAACCATCTGTTAGTTGAAGCGTTCCCATCCAGACCGAATGAGTGTACTTGTGAGAGTGTGTCAAACCAACTCAAATAGAGTTGGAGAAAGGACAAGCAGCTTCTGTTCAATATTTATACTCGTATGTGTAATAACTCTTGTAAATAGCTCTTGTACGTGGAAGGAGAAGGCATATTGAGTTGGAAGAGATTAGATGGAGAAAGCCATATGATCACCCGTGGTGTACCGTAATTGCAGGTGACTCAATATTGCTCAGAATAATTACCAAGTCTACCAGAAGCTGCTGATTCCCACATTCACATGCATTAACCCTTATTTGCATTAATAAAATTGCAAGCCATGGGTTTTTCATTAGAATTAATTGAGTTGGATTTGCTGTGTGGCCTTTGTTGTAATGTTCACACACTGCTCCTGTATGTTTGCATGCGTTAACCCCACTGGTAGAGCAGACGGCGTAGAGCAGGCTGTTCCAAGCTGCTACTTGGGCTGTGGGAACATCTCACTGTCAGCTAATAAACAGATGGAAAATTCGCTATATTAATTATTCTGATTAATGACAAACATGTTTTCCTATGTTCAACTATCTGACATTGTACCTAAAAATGGCAGCTGAATGTGAATTTGAACATCCAGAGACACTCTAAATGTCTCCTTTCTGGAGCCGGATCCAAATGCAGCTGAAAAGTACAGCCATCTTTTTCTTCACAAATTTGCAGCCCTCAATGCCCCCTAATCCACAATGTTATATATGTGAATATGCATTCACATGGTCTTCCTAACTTGTAAATATAACACTGCAGGGTGTAGATAATGTGCTTGTTAGCAGCAGCTATTTTGAAAATAACGGTAAAATCGTATATCATAGAACTCGCCCCAGTTTTCTGCTGGCACGTCGGCCCTCGGAGGGAAACGTTCTGGTAATAGACTCTTAAATATTTGTCTTCGTGACTAAACAGCGGCCGTCCAAATGCATCAGATTTGGTCTCTCCAGGATAGACTATCTCATTTCAGGAGGAGGCTCAGATTCAACGGAGCCTTCAGGGTCGTCTGGAAATCCGGCCAACAATGATGATTCCTTTGGATGGACCTGCTCTATCTCCAGAATTAGGACACTGCTAAACAAACAAAGCTGCATGAATTCCATTTACTCATTCACACCAGCAGCACAGTCAGTCTCTCTTTGCAGGACTGTGTTACCTTTATAAACTTAACAACAAAATAGAGGATCAAAGATTGCAATCTCCTTGAAATTATTCATTTTCCCTGAGGGCCACACTCACACGGAATTTACAAATTGGCAATAATAAACGGTGATGTGGACAATTTGCACCAGCCAAGCAAAATCAGCGTCCAAAGTAACAGGTCCAAGCCAGGAGGAATCTATAATTTGCTCCTAGCTGCAGGTTGCATAATATGAAATAAGGGGGGATTTTACTTCAGGCTTTGCTTGTTGGGGTCTACAGTGATACACATGACGGGACATGGACATGACCGATAATATCACCCTCTGTTGTTCACGTCTACAAAGTTCCACAGGCCAGTGGCAGTCATCATCTTTCTTTTCACAACGATGACACTATAATCTGGCTTTTTTTATTTTCGAAGCTGGAAGCCGACACTATTACCTGACTTTGACTTTAGCGCTGTCATTACTGTGTCATCATTCAGTGGAAATACCTTTTGCTCTTCGGGACTACAATCATCCAAGCATCAACATTGCCTCAGCCCTATCCCCTTCATAATTCAGTGAGTACCTGTTTATGTAGGAAGAGAATTGCTTTAGAGTGCTTTAGAGAATGGGAGCTAGGCCCAGCATTAGCAATGCACGCTGGTCCGTGGGCACGAATGCAGGTCTGAAGGTTAATTGCTAACAGATGTTCATTCTCACTAGTTTGTTAATTAAGTGAAATTATCAGTCTCCCATTGTGAATAAGGTACAGACGCTGAAAGTAATTACACATTGTCCTTTGGTTTAGTTGTAGGCTTGAGTCTGATCTACTCTCTAGAATCTTGAAATCACTCTTTCTTGTATTCACTTGAACTCGGGTATCAGTCACTCCTAAGGTCTTCAACTTTCCGTGTCAGTCACATCGTTAAGATGCACTGTATTAACATTTAACCTCTTACACCATCAATGGGTCCATCTCCATAATTTAGTTTACCTTCTCACAAAAAGCCAAAACTTCTCTGAAGATACCGACTACATCAGGATACAATCAGAACTCTTTGTGAAATATTCCTTTCGTCACAGGATGGTGTAAACTCTGGATAGCTACTCATCCTGGACAGCAGGTTCCTGTTGTAGTTCAGTGCTTTCGTTCAGAAAGTGCCTATTGTGTTTTTCTATGGCAAAATGTACCACCAGGTTCTTAATATCAATGCGTTGAGCTCATTCTAATTAGATTTACAACAATGACAAAGTAGTTTAATTTCAACAAGTGGAAGCTGTCAAAATGATCCTGTGTGAAAAGTTGAGCACACTGCACACCCCACTAAGCCAAATCTTCTTCAATAAATGTATTTAAGATGTAGAGGATCCACTCTGTGAACCTATTATCCTGACAGCCGAGGACTTAATCCACTCGGCTAACTATATGTGACAGCCCCGTGACATGTATTTTTCTGACCTTGTGAAGCCCCGTTTTTTTTCTTTCTTTTCCATCCACTGGGCTGTATGCATGGTGTCAAAATGGAAGAGAAGGGACACTGAGATGGGAGGTGTTGGTGTTTTGGTGAAAATTGGGTTGTGACCTGAGAATTGATGCCGGAGGTCCAATTTTCAGTGCGACCTCACTGATAATTTTGCAATGTTACCAGTAAGTGCGAGCGAAATGAGGGCCATAAATATGCAGCAACTGCTGCATAATGAATAATGTAAATAAACACTGGGATTATACAGCAGATTTTCAAACTAGTAGACACATTGGGATTCATGGAAAGTACATTTTAAGTAAGGAAATCCATGATATAAGCAAAACCAAATAATCCAACATGACGCATCACATCACAGCTCCGTCAAACTGAATATATTTATTGATTTATGTGTGTCAATAATAACAGTTTACTTTAGTACTGAGATTTTATCATGATATATGATAGAATTCCTCTCCAGGTGAACATTGCATGTCTAAAATCAATACAGATGTACTTGGTTAAGGACTGAAATGTGTAGTAATGTGTTGATTTGACTTTGTCGCATTGATTTCTAAGTCTTGTATTCCTCTGTAATTCGTATTGACCACATCTCTGTGGTCTTGATATCCCCTTACTGTATCATGTCTGAACTGTGGTAGTTATGTTATCTCCTGTATTATAACATCTTGTCTTTGTAAGTTTTTCTCTTGCTACCTACGCCTCCTGTTGCACACCTGGCGAGGAGAGGACAGGGAATTTCTCTTTGAATTTCCTCTCCCCAGGTTTCTTCCTTTTCCCCTTCATGTTAAGTTTTGGGAGTCTTTCTTTGTCTGCTTAAAGAGCTTTGGGCTCAGTCGGGAAGCATTTGTTGCGTGTGCCTGAAAAGCCCTTTGAGGCACTGTATGAGATATTGGGCAATACAAATAAACTTGACTTGACAACAAGCACAAATTATCCGTTTTAGGAATTGTGATTAAACCGTGAAAACAACATTACGCTGTTGCTAAACGACCACATAAATTCCTGTGTTTCTGGGCACATAAAAATTGTTATCTACCAGTTGTGCGACTTTCAAACCATCATTTGTAGAAGATTGTGACAACCTCGGGTACATAGGATGCACAACGATGACAGATTTTACAGTGAAAAAACATCCCAAGCTTGTTAAAAATTCACCATACTCTCAACATCAGTGAATCTCATATTTCCCAGCAATCCCGCCCTCAACAGCTTTGTGTATCACTGCCTCTTTGTCAAATTTGTCTGGCAAAGTGTTGAATTTTTGATTTCTAAAATGTTTTATTAATTACAATGTGGTGTGATACAGTAATGGCTAATGTTTAGACGGCGGTGAGTCAAACAAGTTAGCAAACTGTGCACAAGTCTTAAACCAACATCATTTAGGCAGCAGTGGCATTATTGTGGCATGTAAACATAGCCAACCATAATTTAATGTTACCTTGTTATTCCTGGTGGTTTTTGGCATTCACCACCACAGCATGGCTGACATGGCGTCGGTGTCATTTCCTCCATGAGCTGAAGACCTGTATGAAAACACAGGAGGCTCTGTGTTATTTCCAGCTTGCCTTTTTTTTTGTTCTATCTTTATAGCTTGATGTCATTGTATTACAATCAGTAGTTTTGGATACTAATATCTAAATGAGCAGGTTAATGTGTGATGCTTGCATTCTACTTCTTCAATCCACAATATCATATATACACACACACACACGCAGAAAAAACTGATTCACAGTCAAATTCACACCTACACACAATTTAAGAATTTCCATTTACCAAAATTTCGTATCCATAGGCGTGAGTGTAAACCAAGTGTTTACTGTAACTTCACATCTTTCTTGAACACTTTTGGACCTTACATGCCTCCGTGAGGGTGAAGAGCAGTTACTGATAAGTAGATGCATGATTTCAGTGAATTAATGTGAAGCTCTGTAAGTTGTTGGTTCAGTGCAATTGATGCGTGCAGGATGTGAAGAAGACATGACTCACTTTGTTTTCCCACAATAACAGGTTAGTAAAATGTTTGTCATTCTAAATGTAGTGCATACAGCATGGATAGTTGACGTCGCCCGCAATTTAGATTCAATGCCGTGCAGTTATTATATCTAACCTTGGAGACTTAAATTTTCTCTGACACAACTCGTCAAAGGCACTTCATCAAGTGTGCAGGAGAAATGACTACGTGCTGTAAACAGGGATTTGGGGATTAACTCTCCTTTATGTGGGAAGATAAAAGACAGGCTGGATTAGAAGGGGAACGATTAATGTAGACTTGTGCATGGACAAAGACCAATAAATATTCAATTATAATCCTCCAGCCAATGCTCAGGATGACAAACACAGGAACGGAACTTGGAGATGGAGTTGGGAGAAGAAGAGGGAAAGCATAAATATAAATCAAGCTGAGACAGGACC
>OMNV01009035.1:175378-192524 GCA_900303265.1 Brotula barbata
CTTAAAGCAATTTGAGTTTTAGACCTTCAGGGTGAGGATATTTTTGCAAAGTAAGGACACCGAAAGGTCAACTTCAAATCGGGTTTGAGGATAGACACAACCATCAGTGAGGCTTCATACACCCATACTACTTTTTAACACGTGAGTGTGTAGATGTGTGTATTATTATTTTTTTTATCAATTTGCTGTCCTTGCATTTTGTCACTGCATAAAAGAGTATTGTATAGTTCCCATGTGTATTTAAAAAAGTCAGCCAGAATGTGATTCTTACTTAAATCTAACGTTTGTAAGTTAGCTTGTAAATGCACATTTGTGTGTGTGGGGGGATATTAAAAGCAAAGAATTCCGTATTGAATTAAATTAATTTCAGTTTTTAAGCCCATCATTTTCAAACATTTTGGTTTAGATTGTTCATTAACTTTCATTTCCTTAGGGAAGGGGAATCAAATTGTAGCCCCTACTATTACCATATTTATGTTTTCTTATTTGGATTCCATACCTCTGTGTGCAGTAATTATAGCACACATGAATGCACGTGAATGCATAGATCAATGACAAGCAAAAAAAACAAAAAACAAAAACTAACTGAAAGACAACAGTGCATCCTGTGAGCTTTGTCTGATCAGGGGCAGCAAGAAACAGAAGATAAAGCAGAGGGAGAGAAAAAAGGAAGAATTGCACCAGACTGATGAGCTTAGTCATACATTCATGTAGTCTGATTAATGAGAAGTGGGTGGATAACAGGAAAAAACGCTCTATAAATCATGCTGGTATGTTGGTAAACTGAGCCATAAACTGTTGTGATATAATAATTACAGGGACATTGTAGACATTGTATTTTCCAACAAAGTGAAACTGGCATTAATGAATACGGTCCGTTCTGTATAGACAGATAGCAGCAGTGATCTGGGGGATAAAGGGGGCGGCACCGGGATGCTATTACATCCTCACACGTTGCCTGATACTCTTACAGGGGTTAAGAACTCTGCTTATTCTTAAAAGTGTGGCACTGATGAAGAGATATTTTGTTTTGGGTTTTTTTTTATCAAAGATTTATCCACAGCAATTTAGCAAAGACAAAGAAGGGTAATACGAGCTCATCCCCTGAATACCAAGGAGAAGGGGAAAATGAGGATAGATAACCAATTAGTGAGATGGAGAGGGAGCAACAGTCTCCAAAGACAGTTTACCGGGGCGCCCAGGGTTCCTCCTGACTCTAAATTGTAAGTAATGTAGAGGACACAGTCAAAGACATGTTCATAGATGTTGCTGCTATGGACCCCTGCCAGCACAAAACAACCCCATGCTGAGGAAGATTACACTTCATTGGGGAATTCAATATCAGACTTTCAGAATTTCTTGTTTTCTTTCAATTTATCTTTGTTCAAAGTTGACCCAATTGACTTCATAATTGCAGTTACTAAAAAACAAAGATGCTTTTGGTTGCTCTGAAATCGGCAGCACATATGCAGCACAGAGAAAGGATTTATATGTAGCGATACTAATGAGGCTGAATGATGCTGCGATGTATTCCTTCAATTTCTCTCATCCTTCGGTCAGTTTCTGCACAGCGGGTTCAATCAGCAGTAAAACGGAGGCACTGTAGGATTGCGTGTATGTGCTGTATGTGAGTGTGCTCGGTGTTTAGTCGATCGGAAATGCTTGCACATGTGCGAGAAAGAAATGTAAATAGGGCTTTGGTCGGGTTTTTACTCCTGTGCCTCAAATCCAGGGACCTCGATCCAACCCATCAGTCCGTGCATCAGTGAAGCTGCCTCTCAGTCATCATTATACCTAATTTACATTAGATTTTCATCCCACCCAGTGCCATTTGTGGCTGCATTGATAATGTCACGTTGCTGTCAGTCACAGTAATGTTAAAACACAATCCCTAAACTGCTCTTTAGTGACCTTTATGTTGCTAAAGTCTTTGACATTTAGTGCTGACAAGCCAGAAGTGTCTGTGGAGCGGCAGCATTGACATAGCAATGCAAATGACATAGGAGTGACGTACTGTAAGTGACATGTATGGGTGTGATCTTCCCGCTATAAAGGACAGAAATGCCCTAAAGAGGCAAATTGGGAGAAATGGGAGGAAAATGCAGAAGAAGCAGGGGAGGAATCTTGGTAGATATTGGGAGCGCGGGGCGTGAGAATGATGGTATTTGAAAATCGCTCAGGCGTCAGGCCGTTCACCTCTAATGTCGAAGATGATTACGCACTAATTGAAGTAATCTAGTGTGGCTGCTAATCACGGTGAAAGAGTCCGCCCTTTTATCACCTTGGACTGGGTGTCATTGTGACTTGATGACCCCAGCACCTTTAAATCAGAAAAATGGCAGACAGTATGATATAATGGTGCCATCTGCAACTCTGAAGGGCATTTGGCTTCAGGTCACTTTTAGCCCACAGCGTCAAGTCAGAACTCACGCGATACAAAAGTTTTATATTTGGATAGCAGCAACCTGGAGGCAAAATTAGAGATAAAGAAAGATAATCTGCAATTTACTGGCATGCCATGGGTAGGCACATAAAAAAAAGAAAAGAAAAGTGATGTCTATGCTGTTCTAAGTAAATGCGACCTAAGTCCGACCTTGAAAATGCATAGAATAGTCAATGAGATCAGTATGGCAACACACAGGCAATAGAATATCCAGCACAGTGGCTTTGTGCTTCATTATGAGAGAAAAGATTTGGTTTTTCATTCTCTTTTTAAACAGAATATTTGCCATTTTCTCTCCACCAGTGTCTAGTTGTACATCTTTTGCTGGATTAGTAAAGATTAACTGATATCCCCAGCAGGCTATATTTTCACCAGCGTCTGTTTGTCAGTTACCAGGATTAGGACACCCGTCTATTGCAGAGTTAACTCAATCACATTGCCATTCACACTTATGGTCATTTTTTGAGACTCCAATTCACTCGGGACTAAATTGCTTTATCGTATTAAACAATATATTTATTTTTTTTAATTCAGATTTAGATTTTTCTTCGATTATTACATTTGAACACAGTGCTGGTATTATTGTGTGACACGGTGGCTTGGTGGTTAGTGTGGCCGCCTTGTAGTCAGAAGGTTGTGGGTTCGCGTCCTGGGTCAAGCCAGTTTGCCTGTATGCAAAACTATCCATGCAAAATGAACAGGGCATTTTTATACCACATGAGGTGCAAGTTAGACGGGGTTAAACTTTCATCTAGCTACTGACACCTGGATGTGAACCCACAACCTTGTGACTGTGAAGCAACAGCGCGAACCACTAAGCCGCCATGAAGCCCAATATCACTGGCAATTTGTCCAGATTTAATACACAGATCTGCTGAGTGCGACGTAATTAAGTCCTGCTATCTCTCTATTTAGCTATTTCATATGCTACATGGCTTAGTGGTTAGCACAGTTGCCTCGCGGTAAGAAGGTTCAGGGTCCCAGGCTTACCCGTCTGCTATTGGTGGAGGATGTTCTCCTTCTTACTCTGTTTTCTTTCAATGACATGAATAGCAAAGAGGATCTTTTTCACCATATTTTAATAGTATTTATCAAATAGCAGAACATCTATATTTCCATGAAATGGCTAATAAAGAATGTGCTGAGTTTAACAGTGGCTCACTGCAGTTCAGGGAGTGCAGGTAGGGCCTATGTTAGATCTGGATTGAGAAATCATGTGTCTTTTCTACTGTGATGAGGCGCTCGGAGAACAGGAAATAGGGGTTGCCGGTCAGCCTGACTCCTTCGCTCGCAGCAACCCCAATTCACAATATTATTACAGCTAAGGTCAGACTGAGACGGAAAGAGCAGGAACGCCAAATGAAGGAAGAAAGGGGGTTGAGGACAAGAAAACAAGCATGTAAAAGACAGAGACTGTGAGAGAAAAACAACAGAGGAAGCAGGTATACCAGGGTTCTACTCAGCAAATCCCATAACTTCATGGTGACAAAAATTGAGTGAAAGTGCAGTGATACAGACCCCGCTCTTTTAACTGCTTTTGATGTTGTTCTGTGGACCAGAAACCTCAAAGACCAAGAGGCTGTCTTTCCTTGTTAGAATGAATATACACACCACGTCCTCCGGCCTGTCTGCTATGCTTGTTGCTCTTTACTCCGTGTCTTCCTGCAGTTTCCAATAGCAACCAGCTGAACTAAAATAGATTTTTTTTAGTTGACAGATCATTATGAAAGCTATCTTTTCTTCCTTAGACCGCATTTACCTCTGTAGATCATTGTGGAAGATGCTGCACATTTGTGCTCTCGAGCTCGCCGAGTTCCTTAGCGAGGAGAGAGGAGTGGGGGTGGCAGCGGAGGGAGAAGGGAGGGCAGGCTGTTGCACATGTCTGTTGCCATGGGGATTCTAGCGCAGTGACTATGCAGTAATGCGGCTGCGGGAATGGAGGATTTGTTTTCGCAAGGGAGGCTCCGGCAAAAAAACGGAGCGTGCATGAGCTGGAACCTCAGCCACCAATTATGTGGAAGGGGCATTTATTTTAGAAGGAGTTAGCGCAGCTTTAGTCAGACGGGGAGGAAGGTACTGCCTCACAGAGCTCTGATGTTTTCATACTACCTCACCCTCAAGATTAAATTAAGGATCGGCCACCACGCGAGCGGTTTGCAGAAAAATCCATTTCAATAAGGGGAAGACAATGGAGAGCTAATGGAGGCTTCATAATTGCACGTTCCCAAGATAAACGTGTTAATCAAATACAAAGCCTGCATAGAAAACAGTAATTTACTGTTTGAGAAGAGGAGACTGCTTGGAATATTGCTGATATAATCACCAGCATGGATGAATTAATTTTAATTAATAATGAATTACTCTTTACTTTGCATATTGTGGAAGCCAACACTGTTGTCAATGAATGGCTGGTGAAGGCATCAACCGTTGTGGTGGTCGCATAGTGATCGGAGGTTCGATCCCCTGCTCCTCCGTGTCAAAGGTCCCTGAGTGAGACTCAAACCCTAAATTGCTCCCAACAAGCAAGTGGGCCTTGGATGGTTACCTTGGCTGTCGTTGTGTGAATGTGTGTATGTGTGTATGAATGGAAGAATGTGAGGCAAACATTGTAAGCGCTTTACAAAAGCTGTTCCATATGGCACGGCATATAGTTCATTTTAAACCGGCTGGTACGTGCTGATTAACAATGAGCACTACATAAAGTATGATAAATTCTCATATAAATGATGGATTATTTTATAAAGTACATTTTGCAGCAAAAGAATATTGTGATGAATAATTTTTATTAAAAAAATACATACATTTTGGTTAATGTGCATGATAGTTCAAAGAATAAGGATTGTTTAAATTATAAACATTTACTGTGTACTATTTCACTGAGCCATAATCTAATGTTTTGATCATGATAAATTTTAATCTAATCTGTTGATCTAAAACATTTTGAACCAAGTGCCACATCTGAGGAAACCTGAACAAGACACCAAATCAAGTTTCAATCACATAGAACGCACGTAAATTGTGTGAATGGAAAAGTTGGGCTGTTTTCAACAAATTAACAAACCAAACCAATAACAGAATTTCAATTGTTATCATCCATTCATCTATTTTACCAACCAGGCTCAGACAATATAACAGCACTTCTCTCTATACAAGGGGACAATGCTGAGTGTCATCTATTTAGGTCTAAAATGGCTTTGTATCTATTTGTTAAAGCGTAAATCATGAAAAGGCAACGGGATCAAATGTAACATTGTTTGGAGTACCTCGTAGCTGCCTTTTAACATATGAACATGTCAGCACAATACATTGATTTGTCTGTGATGATGTGTAGAAATTGTATGAGACAAATCTCATACCGCTTGCTTATTATGTTACAGGACACAGCTGTCAATTGTTGTGAATATAGTCTGCTTAGTATAAATAATGTGGTAATGTTAAGATACAAGTTCCCTTACCTTGTATTCAAGGTAAAAATGTCTATAATCATGATTGTGTTCACTATATTGGGTTTGAAGATATGGTTAAAGTGTAGCAATCTGCCTTTTGAGACTTTAATACATGATGTAATTGATCTAAATTGCTGTGCATCCACATGTGACCTGGAATCTTCTGCTAAGCTCGTGAGAGTGTACTTTACTTTCCCTCTCTTCCTTGCCACTACAGCCCATGGCTCACAGGCTCATGTGCCTGGTTTGCATCTAGACAAGGTAAAAAAAAAAAAAAAAAAAAAAAGAAAAAGGAAAAAAAAAAACTCCCCCTAGAGATCCCAAAACACCATGCGGAAAAACATAACCTTTGACTTTTGAATGACACTTTAATCTGAAGCATTTTTAAAAGCCTTGAGTGCAAAATCCTCTCACCATAATGAGATGACACAACCTTCATGTAGTTGTCAAACGCACCTGGGGTTTAAATGCTCTCCGGCCGAACCACAGCCGCTGCCTGAATCACACGCGAGTACAGGAAAACCTAAAACTGAGAAAATCGAATCATTTTTTACAGTAAAATCAGTGTATGATGTTTTCTCTGGAACTCTTCGGATGACACAAGCTATTAGGTTTACAATTTCTGATGTGTCAGTTGTCAGTGAAGAGGGATTTAGACGCATATTACCTTTGAGTAGAGGACAACAGAGGACGACGGTGAGGGACGGGGTCCATCTGCAAACACAGAGAAACTTTCACAGTGTTACTCTGCCGAGACAGTAGTTCTGAACTTTTAAAACATGTTTAAGTGAGCAGAAAATCAATAGTGCTCATTTTCCATTCATAAATATAGGCTTTTAGTTAGAGAAGCAAATCATGAGACACTTAATGCATCATAAGGACGGCAATTAAAAGTTTTCATTCCGTGTTAGTCCCATTTTCAAAATACGTTATATTGATGGCATTCTCAAAACCTACTTTTCTACTGTATGAACTGAGATTATGCAGCTGAGCTGAACTATGGTTTGGATATTTCCAGAGTAAATTACAGTGCTTGTGCTTCTGACCTAAAAAAAAAGCATGCAATTTATTTTTGCTGTCAATTGAACACTAAGGACTTCACAAACAACAAACATATGCCATCCCAATGGAGGTGATCCTCCGGGAAAGTGAGGCTAATTGCCTGTAGACGTTTAGCACTCTGGGACACATGGAATAGTCCAGGGAATTAGCTCCCCCCACCCCTTGAAACAAAGAAAATCTGTCTGTGAAACCCAGGGAGTGTAATTGACTATAAAAATGTGCCCTCTCTTGTCCAGGGGGAATGATCTCCATTCGAAAACTCATGACTGTGGTCATCTTGAACAATGTCTGAGATTTCAGTCACAAGCATTTTCTTGCAACCTTTGTGGCTTTTGTTTACACTCACCAAAGAAACCTTGAAATGCTGCAGTTTATGGGGCATTGAAGATGAAATATGAAACCGTATAGCAAAGGACTTAACAGCTGTACACCCATGCCTAAAATGTGTCCTGTTTTAAAATCATACAAGCTAATTATATACTGGCTACATTTTTTTTCTGGCTGAATCTTCATACAGTATTAAAGATGCATCAAAATTGAATTTGTGTCATCCCGACCACACATTAGTGGTTGTTACATGTTGCCGCCCTAATTATCCCTGTACAGTAATTCAATTTAATGTCCCCTCTGCCCATGCAGATGCCTGCCAGATCCAGATCTTTATCCAGTCATGTGCCTAATTGCACCTATACACAGTCTATGATGGGATAAATATACATTGGTGTTACTTTTGGGGGAATTGGCAAAAATATTTGACTTGAATCCACACCAAACTTTTGTGGGTGTTAGCCCAGCCTTCTACCTGCTTTTGTCAATAACAGATAAAAACTTTGTCAAATCACAAACCAACATGTATGAATAGGCTTGTTATATCGAATAAAGTTGGTTTTCTACAATCACAGTCATACTTGATCGCATGTACAGCTTTATCTTTGAGTCGTTGATTTGAAACAGTTTTCTCATGGTGGACATTTTCAATTGGCAAAGAAGGAAAAAGCACAAGTGTAACTAATATAATTTATGACACATCTGTTCCATTTAGCGGTTAAGTTGCCATGCAGTGAACCCGCATGCAAAATGCCAAGACTGAAATAAACACCAATTGTAGAATACAGCCATTACTAATATTACACCTGTGTTGACAAGTCAAAATGACTGCCATGAGAGCGATCCGTCATAATTACAATATGCATGGTGTCATATTTTCAAAACATTCAGGCTATTAAATATGTACGATGAGCTGAGTGTGCAATGTTCCATCTACTGAGGCGTAATCACATTTTTTAACTAACATCATCTTATGTAAATGAAGATTATTTTATGTCAGGGATCTGAAATGTGAAAATGCAAACAATATTCCTAAAACCAATCCAGATATCTTTGGACCCCATACAACCACTATGTGTAGATTGAAGTTTCCTCAAAAGTTAAGTCTTTACTCACTCTTTTTGTCGTTTGTATGGCCCATTATAAATTGCAAATTAGCATTTTTGTTCAAGCGATGGTACACATCGCAATTTAGCCTGACTTGCCAATTAGTGAAGATGTCAGAAGGGAGGCAGATACAGTAAACACCACGCCAGCATTGATCATTACAGGAATGCCTGACAGTGTGCCAGGAAGAGCTGAGGAGTTTTCTAGGTGTTTCTAGTTTACTTTTTAAATATACTGGACTATCAGTAATCAGCTATATGGGCTGTCCTGGCTGTCTTGAAGAAATGGTGAAATATGAATAAATCCTATTGCACCAGAATGACCAAACATAACTACCATTTTATCAAGTAAACATACAGTGGTACTACAACAGATGAAAATGATTTAAGATAGTATCGGAATATTTTTAACATTATTCATGCACCGCTTATCTGGGACATTGTTTACTATCCTAGAAAATGATAAATAAAACAAGTCATTTGATAAATAAAATCTCACTCTTAAGCGTTTGCTGCAGTTTGTCAGTTTTTCAGGGTTTTTACGACATTGATGATTGTAGTTTATACAATATGAATAAAGTGCTGCCAATAAGGATCAGCAGCTGGCTGTGAGGAAGACTGCAGAGCGTAACAGACGTGTGTGTGAGCTTTACTGCGGACATGACTTCAATATTGATCCAGGCAGATCAACAAAAACTCAGTAACTGGGACATTTCAGGTCATTCTGACAAATTTTTAAACTTGGACTGACAGGACCATTGGTGAACGCACTGAAGTGAACTGATTACAAATCAATCTGTAATACATTTTTTATCAGATTCCTGATCAGAAGTTACATGGATTTCCAACATTGTTGGACAGATGACTCGTATTTTCTTGAATAATTGAAACTGCTCGTTACTGCAAATTATTACTACAAATGGAAACCAGGATTGACTATCCAAAGTGACATCAGATACCTAACGATATACCTTGGCACAAAAAAAAATGGAAAATGTTTAAATCTGTATGAAAACAGAAAAAATACAACAATGTGTCAAATACAAATCCCCCAGGTTGAAACTAAGAGAGATATGACGGATACATATAGAATATTAACATATATACAGAACATATAGTATGGCATCCCCAGATAGCAGAACTATATTGGCAATTTCCTAGAATTCCTGAACTCCCTTAAAGGTCTTAATGTCAAGGCCATTGGAAGATGAGCTTCCTCTTGGCAAATGGATCGATCTATATATAAGCAGAAACAACATTAAATAAATGCAGTTTGGCTGTAATCTGTGTGGGGATGAAGATATCCCATGCAGCGGGTGGTGATTTGTGTTCCAATATTACAAATTTGATGCCTATGGAAGGTTAACAGGTCCTAACATTTGTCAAAGCAAAGTTTAATACTGGCACTAGAAGGCTGCTACTTTAGATCTGGCAGACGCAACAGCATCTGGTAAATCCAATTATGCAGGAAATGATCATGACATTCATAGACAGACAGATTTATTAAAATGATATTCTGACACAGACGGTTCAGTACTGACGTTGCATTTCAAACATGCAGCTTCATCAGGGCCTCACTTCACATTGGCATCCACATGCATCAAGTGAACTTGCAATCATGGACCACACAGAAACTACGAAGCAGACAAAACCGTCTTTTTACCCACGTGCGGATTATTCGCAGTAGGTTCACATTTAATATTGAATATCTTGATTTTAAAACAATGAATCGAACAGATGTGTAATTAAATGTATGACAATCCAAAAAACTAAACACAACTGGAGAAGAGAAGAGATGTAAAGCTGTAGTTGATCATGCCACAACATTACTTTTTGAGTGCCAGAGGGCAGAATTTATGCTCAATCTAACCCCAATGTGTTTTCCCTCTTGGTTGTATAATATCGATGGGAGTGATTTGCACACAACCATGGGGTGTCCACATGACCAATTCTTGAAACAGCATGATGAAAGACCTTGCTGCCAAAAAGTTGAAAATATTTCTTTTGAGGATTGTTGGACTGGAACATTTCAGAGTCTCAGCTCCAAAACCTTTTTTATTCCTGTTCTGGGTCATGGTGATGCTACCGCCCATCCTCACACATACTGATCAGAAGGCAGGGACAGTCTGGAGCATCTGCCTGTGACACCACAGTGTTTACAACAGAGCAATCATCCTGTCCTGAGAAAATCTTATCTGTCATAGAGCCCCGTCCTGATTTCCCCATCCTACACATGGAAGAATCTGCACACAATTTTTTGTAAACGTTGCTTGAAGCTAACAACACACAACTAGTCAATTTCTTTCTTTGGAGAATGGAGCTTTCTTAAAACATGGCAAGA
The DNA here is from genome assembly GCA_900303265.1 of Brotula barbata. NCBI lineage: Eukaryota > Metazoa > Chordata > Actinopteri > Ophidiiformes > Ophidiidae > Brotula > Brotula barbata. Next base: position 186,104 of record OMNV01009035.1, read on the forward strand.
GAGCATACGCTGCACTCCGGAGTTATACGGGACGACGTGGTAAGGTGATCGCCTAATGATCGCAGGGTTGCCGGTTCGATCCCTGGCTCAACCATGTTGAAGGTCCCTGAGCAAGACCCCGACCCCAAATTGCTCCCGACAAGCAAGTGGGCCTTGCATGGTTACCTGGGCTGTCGGTGTATGAATGAGTGAATGTGAGGCAAACATTGTAAAGGCGCTTTGAGTGGTCTCCAGACTAGAAAAGCGGTATAGAAATGCAGTCCATTTACCATTTATAGAAATGTGTTTCTAACAAGTACAAGTTGAGATACAGAGAGAGTCTTGTCATGTTTAGTGATATAATGCCCAGGTCAAGTGTTTATAGGCATTGTTGTGTACACGCTATCCAGGGCTGATGCATTTACGACACAATATAAGGCTCTATGTCACAGATGGAGCACTGACAGGCCTGCTAAATGGTACAAATGGGATTACTGCCCATCACCTTGACAAAACGACTGACTGCACTAGTGCATTACACATTCATTACATCTGTAATCTTATATCTTAAGGCAGAGGCACCATGTCCAGTAAAGTGTCAAACTAACGAGGAGCCAGAAAATCCAAATACAGAGAAGAGAACTAAAGCCTTCGTCTGAACTAGCATTGAACAAAATTATCAGGCCATCACTTTTTGCGCTACTCCCTGCATTAAAACTGTAAAAAGTACGTTTTGGAAATGATTGAAGCGAGGCTCAAATAGCTCAAACATTAAACCCTGCTGTAGCACTTGTCCAAATCTTGTCTGTTTGACACGGTCTGACATACACACATTGAGATGTTTGAAAGATTTGCACAATATTTTCTTGTACATATTCTAATCTAGCGAGCCTGAAAGCATCCAAACCACAGCCGCTGTCCTCCTGCAGGCTCAGCCATGCTGGAGGATTGCAGCCGAGGATTCCTGGATTACAGACGACGAGGACAGGGCAGTTTGTTTAGAGATCAGTTTGTCCGACATACTGCAGACATACTGACGCCTACGCTCCAAATCAAAAGTTTGAGCACACAGACCATGATCCTGAGAATCAGATTTACACCGTATCCACGGATCACATAAACAGATACACTAAGACGAAAGCAGCTTTCAGGGGTGAGGAGCTTGAGGTTGTGCAGTCCTTTGAGTACTTCAGATGCACAACAACTGAGTCATGTCACAAGAGTGAGATTGAAATGTGAGGACTGAAGTCATCTCCATCCTAAATTGCTCCCACCTTGTATATGGCAACTTTACGCTCATGAGAAATCTTTTGCATTGCCACCAAGCTGGATGTATTTAACACTTTGGGCCACCAGCTCTCACAGTGAACTTGGCTCTGTGCCGACAACGTGGCAGCCTGAGCCGTCTAGATTCCTACTCTCTGAAAAGAAACCCATGTAGTGTTTACTTGTTAGTTTATGCACCAATATGTAGTGAAGAATAACTGAAGACAAGGAAGAATAGAACAAATATATCTGACCGGTGCACTGGTGTGTTGGATGATTTTTTTACAAATACAATGCGGAAAAACACATGGGTAAATATGTGGTGATTTTGGCAGATGAAAAAGATGGTCTCTGCGACACCTGCTGAGAAAGGAGCTGCCAAAAAGCGTACCAATTAAATGAAGCTAACGTTTAAAGTTTGCTACCTGAAAACTGCACTTCACTTATTCTTGTATTTTCTACTTGAAGAGGGAATTATTCTCTGTCATATTACAACATAAAAACAAATGGCATAAAACTATAAAAGTTATTTGGAGTATTTATTGTAATTGTGTGAGATAGCCCAGCAAACATTTACAAAAAAAAGGTCTGGCAATATCTCTATCTATATTTATTATGTAGGACATTCAGGACCTTCCATACACCGTATAGGATATGTACAAAGAGCCATCCATGATCTCATAGAAATGCCAATGCATTTATACTGTGAAGGCCCACACAGTAAATAATATGGAAAGTGTTGTATAAAGGAGGATAATGAATCAATTCAGCAGGTTGGCTTGGCAACACATTTGAGGGCTTAAGGTGGGGATACACCATTGGCAACCCTGGGTCACTTAAATACCAACCGACAGCAGGCTGCTAAAAGGACAAAAGCTGAGAATGCCTCTTATCAGGGTTTTTCATTTTTATGACATTTGTTGATCCAATCTTTACAGCAATCACATTATTGCTCTGGTGCTCTCATTGGATGGGGGTGGGACTGAGATCCAGGCTACTAATTGATTGGCATTGCAGTAACCTGGGCCAAAACCTTTGTCTTCTCATTAAATCTTTGGATTTCTCCACATGGTTTGGGTGTGTCTGCATGTTGCCCACTTTTGAAAACCACTTGAGAAAAATGCATTTCATCAAGAGTTTTCCATTTGCACATCAACAATCTTAAGAGCGTCGACTCATTTGTGTTGTCTACTCGTTACAGTACTTCAGCACCATACGGTATATGTGGTTCACGGGGTACGTTGCAATTCCCTTAACTGTCTCCACATTCCCCTCACTCGCATCTTCTCCTCTTGTTTTCCTCTCACAATTAGGGCCGATGAATAGCTATGAGGAACATATTTAATGAAGTGAAATGTCATCCAAGACGGTCGGTTACTGATGACGGCAGCACAGCTGGCTCTGCTGTCTATGTGCTTGTACTGTGTTTTTTTTTTCTCAACATTTCTAAATACATAATGTCTAACATGCGCTATAATTCTGTAATTACTGCTATAACCTTAAATTAAATTTCAATGTGTCTGCATATGCAACACACCACTGTGTCGACTGCAAATCAAGCTTTACTTGTGTTTCAGCTGATTATTTGGCTATCATCAGGTGAAGCCACTCATTAGTTTACAACATTTACAACTAGAATGTTTATGTAAACATGTAACATTTACTGAATGAGATTGATGCCACAGGTAGTGCCGACACAGGAGAGAAGACAGGCCAAACTACCGTGACAACTGTTTTATGCTTTCTTAGTCATTTGGATGAGTATTTTACACATAATAATTGTATCTATATGATGAAAACTATACAAGCAATAAAAACAATTTTACACCTTAGCTGACTGAGATTTCCCTATAAAACGGTCATGCGTTTCATCTCACTATCCTGCAGCACTCCCCTCCCACTCTCCTTTGCATCTCACAATTAGGAAAATAGGAAAGTCCATAAGTAGAACAGATTCCAGGTCAGTCAAAGACCAAAGAGTGAGGACAAATGAAACTGGAATGTGGCAAATAGACTGGAACATATCCTTGACAGAAGTACCTTGAAGAAAGTCAATCGTATTATTTTCGCCAGGCATAGATCTGTGGTATGAACTTCGCTGCTGAAATCAAATATATTGGCGAAAATTATGCAAATTGATAATTCCCTTTGAAACTGGTGAGAGCAGCAGTCTATTACTATATCATATTACACAATATTGATAGCAATCAAGTAGCTATTTTATATATTCTTTACTCTGGATGATGAAAAAAAGGGATAATAACTACAAGGGAGTGATGTAGTGTCCTGAGGAAATTAGAAAGATGATAGTATGCCAGCTTGAATTCAAAACCAAAATTCAATTTCATTGCTTTAAGAAATTTGTCAGGGATGATTGGACGAAAACATACATGAATTTCAAGGAAATATCCAGCACATCATTTCTTAGGCTGTGTTCTAATGAAGTTGGAAAGCTGATACACATACACTGTACAATGTCCTTGTTGCATAGTTTATGGACATATTTCTCCTTTACACTAATTTGTCATCGGCAACCTTCAACGTGTCAGCAAAAACAAGGGCCTGCTTCGATTCATAGGCAAGAGGTGAGGGAACGGCTAATGATGGCACGTGGCGTTCACCATGATGATTAAACACACAAACTGACACGCAGAGCATGATGAACAATCTATTATTCTTTTAATAAATCTTTCAATATAGAACATGATGGACAAGCAGATCAAGTGGGTGAGGGTCAATTCAGAATTGTGCTGACTAGGCGATACTAACACTATATGTTCCGCATAAAATGATTTTCCACCTCCTTGTTTTTTTGTTGTTGTTTTTTCTTCAGGCAACCATTATTTTTTCATAAAGGGCTTTATTGTGGTACCGCAAATTCAAATGGCAAACACATAGATATGCATAATTCCCCAACCACATTTCTTAACTTGTTAAAGGTAAATAACAAAAAAAACAACAACATATATTTGAATTTTTTTGGACTGTACTGTTTTGCAGCAGTGATGCAACTTTAGGAGCAGATGTGACTTTGGAAGATTTAATGTAGAGTAGAAATATAACAATTATTTTAACATCTGACTTTACTGAATGCTGAAAAGAGAGACAGTGTTGTTTACAACAAACTGAATGCTGTCATTAATTTTTAAGATACACTATGTTGGTTACAGGCACTGAAATATCGAATGACGCCCGTCAGATATCACATGGATTTTAATGTATTCCAAAGTAATTTTCTTGTCATATCTAACGAATCCTGCATTTTTCTTCTTCTTTCACTGCAGCTTTTCTTGATGTGAATATGTCAGCTTTGCTGAGTTAAAATGCTTTACGTTAAGCTTTCAGCTTACTGGTGTACATTCTCTTCTTTGTGGTCTAGGAAGAATGGGCTTCAGGTTTCTTTTTGTCCTGATTACTTGAGTAGGGATAAAAGTAGCTTTGAGTCAGTGATCAGTGGTGGCAGATTGACTTTGGAATCTTTATCTCAAGCAGGCCAAAAAGGGCAGCGGAGAACAGAAAAGAGAAATTTCACCTGTCTGCAGTCGCAGAGTAGGTAGAAGATGGGATTTACTGTAGTTCACTGCTCGCGTCCCTCAGTATTTTGGGTTCTGACATTTGGCTATGATATTAAAATTTCCACGACTTTCAGATCGGATTTCCATATATTTTCTGATCCATGAATGCTTCACCGAATCAGAAACAGACTATGTTGAGCCGTCAGTTTTGTATCGATGCCGAGGTTTTCACTAATCAAAGACAAAAAAAATAAATCAAAAAATCATGCTGTTTTCATTATTTTCCAAGGAAAAAGGATGGCTGTAATGGTTGGCTTAGAGAGTGTGTACCTCTAATCTCAGTTTGGGATCAGGTGCTGGGCAAAATGAGCCTCTTGCAAACAATAAAAGAGGGAAGACTGCACAGTGTATTTGCTTTGTAGCTCCACATAAATAGGTGACATTTTGTATTATGTATTCATCCAGCTCAAGGTGGAGCTGTCATTCTCTGACGGAATAACCCTTTGCTTTCCTCATGGTGATCTTGCTGGTTGAAATGTAGCATAAACAGTGTTTTCAGATCCTTATAATTGTAGAACTCATTTGGAGGACTACCACTGCTTCGCTACTAAGCTTCTGCTCATACACACCTCATGGATTATCTTAAAAGTGCATCTGCCGAGGCCAAGTATTTCTGAGATGCATTTTGAAGCACGTATGCTCTATATGTTCTTAAACGGGGGAGTGAGCTGTCTGACAAGTCCCTGAGCTGAAAGTGAATGGGACATCTGTCTGAGATTGGAGCTTTTCCTTTATTATGAAAGGAGTTTACACTTGAGACTCTTCAGATGGAAACAAACTCACAAAAGCCTCTGTCCCAGGGGCCTCTCTGAATCTTCAATCAGCAGAATAAGGTTGTTTTTCAAATGGGAGACATTTTCATTCATAGTTTATGTGTGTTTTACCACAGTCTTTAAAGTGTAATTTATCCTGTTTAACTTTGCTGTAAGTGGCTTAGACTATATGTGTTCAATCACAGTTCTGTTCTCCCAGTTTGATCGATACGCCCCTCATAAAAATTGTGTGGACCCCCTTTGTTTTCATCCTATTTTTTGTCATTTTTTTGTGTGCAAATATTAATGTTAACTGAAAATGTTGATTTTTATTATCTTGTCAGAAAAAGCTGCTTTGTTCACTGACATAATGGGCATTATTACACTGTAATGTTAAGCTCTAAATGTGGAAAAAGGAAAAGTGTGACATTTATTTAAGATCAGTCAGATGTGGCAAGTTGTGACTTGAGTGAACAGAAGACTTCTCAAACAGAAGAAATCTCTTGTCCATATGCAGGGGTGAAAAAAGTCACGTGGACATGTTTTTTTTGTTGTTTTTTTTTTTACACAATGGATTATTTATCACATTTTTGCATATATCCCATAAGGGAATCCTTAAGGTAATAATGGTAGCCTGGATTAAAAAGAGATGGAATTAACAGCCTATATTTTGCCAATGTTCTGGAAAACTATTATAACTTTTCTGAGGTCAAACATATCTTCTATGACAAAGATAAGAGCCTCTGTCAGCATGCAATTGGATCATTAAAATACATCATTATTGTTTGTTTGTGTGTGTGTTGAATACACGAGCAGCGGTAATTGGAAACAGCAAAATCACTTTTTTTT
>OMNV01009035.1:192566-223675 GCA_900303265.1 Brotula barbata
AATAAGGTTGTAAATCTTGATGAGAAGATGCCCTGGAGATACTGTGACATGTTTGGAACAGGAGAAAAATGAAAAGTTAGCTCTTCTAAAAAACACTGTGGTTGCCCTTGTTGTTTACCCACAGCAGGTCACAGTTGCTTAGAGAGCAGAGAAGGCTCCTAGGGAGACGGGAGCAGCTGTACGAATCAAAGCGTAGCACAAACCAAGATGCTGTGGCCCCCTGTGTAACTAATGTATGACTGCATATGCCCACCATAATGTGATCTGACAACACAGCACCGTGCTTTTGTTATGGGATAAGAATAAGTTGTGCACTAGAGTCCACGTGCAGCAGGAATACAGGAACGGAGTCATACAGCTTGATGTAACTCGACAACACAGGATTATCTTTGTCGAAGGAAAATGTTGAATGAAAGGAGCAGTGCCCCGCAGGTCTGTGCCTTAAGATGTCACCCCTTCACATGAATCAACAGTCGACCACGAGGGAATAGTGAGATGGATGTTGCCAGGGGGCTACGGAGACCTTATCATAAGAACAGCTAGTTGAGCAATCATGCGCTGCAAAGTGCAGGGCAGAGCAACCTGCATTCTGCTGTGCACCTCTTGCACTTGCGTCCTTTAAATTTAACAAGCAATGGAATCATAAATAGTGCTTTAAAATGATTTTCAACCAAGCAAATTGAACAACAGGACACAAGGAGCTATAACTTTAATCACTGATACGAGGACACGCACACATATTTAACATAGTAATATATGATACCTTTTATCAAGGTCAACGCATACCAACTCTGCACTAAGTACCTACGTGATATTACGTTTGTTGGATGGTAAAGGGCACTGTCATAAAGGGTATGTGTAAAACAAATTGCAATCTGTCTGTCAGCTCATGTTAAATGGAGTGTAGCGTTGATGAGACATGTAATCTGGTGACTGCTTTTGTTACAGGCATACCGGGTCTTATGAGACATGACAGTTAACATGTATTGCATACATTTTAGGGATGGTGTACGCACGGTGAAAAACCATATTGTTGCTTTTATTATCTGATGTCTTCATGAAGCAAGGAAATGTCAAAAATGACCTTCAAGGAAATTAAATATTCTACAATAAGTAATCCCATTTTCTTTGATAGATTGCAAACCTGGACAAATTATTGACCACTGACGTACACTCCACTCAGGTGCAGCTATTGACTGCATTGAGAATTCAAACAATGCAATCCATGCAAATCTGCTGAAATACATTCACGAAAGTGCAAAAAAACAAAAACAAAAGTCTGTATTCAGGTTTTACATTCACCTCAGGTGATGTGGAGGCATTAAGTGTCAGCCTGGCTGTGTCCTACCTTCATGCTTTTTGCAGCACATCTAAGCAAACATCTTTGCTTCCTAATCCTCACAGTCATGGATTTCCTCCATTTTCTACCAACAAGAGCATTTATTATTCTGCCAGCACTGCATTCAAAGGTGCCTTGTGGCAGGGGGGTCAAACATGAATCAGGGCAGCTCTCTAATATAAAAATATTGCCTCAAAGGATCCGGCAGGAGAGGCTGTTAAAGTTATGGGCAAATGCCAAGAACACTGTTTGCAGGATTACTGCCGGCCATTGCTAGCTGCAGTACTATTTATAACAGTAATAATACTATACGTATACTACACTAATAACCATTGTCATCATCATTATTGCTAATCTACTTCTGTGACTGAAGCCACAGTTAAGATAATCCAAGCATTTAAACCTGTTTTCTCTGCTGCTGATCCTCTGTGCCGTTTCTGTGAACACAATTTCTCAGTGAACTCATAAAGATTTTAAAAAGCTGTCTGTCATGTTCGCTTGTTACAGTTTGATGTTCCCTAACAGATGCGTTGCTCCTTTTAACGTCTCACTCAAGAATCAGCATAGTCCCCACTGTTGACGAGCAAATCAGACAACACAAAGGAACAGGGAATAAAAGAGCAAGTGACATATTGTTTAGATGACAGTTGGAGTGTTTCTGCATCTGAGGAATCCTTCGTCAGATCCAGGCTCTCTCGCTCTCCACCTGTGCTTTGTCAGGATAGACGCCATGCCCCGCCATGACTCAAACGGACAATGCATACTAATTCAGCATTGCATATCTCCTCTGCAGCCAGACAACAGTGAGAAGTGGCAGCCTGCCTCCTTGCGTTGCTGTGCGGCACCAGTCCCACTTAGCTCTGGTGCCTCTATGTGTGGCTATGGCCCCCAGTGGCCTATATGCTATAGGGGTGAAAGATCTATCCGTGCATTTACTTTATAGCTTTGGGTTTATGTCTGCATCTCAAAGGACCGGATGGAGGAAGCATGACGGGAATACGTAATCCATATTCACCAGGGCCTTGTATGTACATCTTTCTGACACATATAGGAAGTGGTAAAAAGGACTGCTGCTTTATGTAGTATTTCCATCTATGGAGTGCGCTGACATCGAAGTTTGTGGCATTATTATGCTTTCAGGGGAAAAAGGTTTCACATCCATCACAGTGAAATGTGCTCTTAAGGAGACCTGATGGAAAATATTCTGTGTCTCTTAACACTTGGCTGATAAATATTTACGCCCTGTAAATATTTGAGGGCTGAACAACATACAGTGCAATTTATTTAAATCATATAGCGCTGTTCATTATTTTTCTAAGGTTGACAAAATCAATCTCTGCAGTGGGCAAAGACGCATTTAATTTTCCCTCACTATTAATCTCTACCCCAATGAGATGATTAATTACACCGTAATAAAGGCTTGTTGGAGTGAGAACTTTGTCTTTATTCATGAAGGCCTCCACAAGGAGCTACATTTACATTTAAAGTGTTCACGGGCTGGATGGTCTTATCTCCTGGGCTTAGGTTGGAGGGCAGGGTGGGTTTACCAGCAGAGACCACAAATGTGGTGGTCTATGTGACCTCCCTGCAGAGGTTGTCAAACCAAACCTGGGGGCTGCATTGTTGCTCAGCCTGATGTTTACTCAGTGCAGGACAAATCTCGGTGCAAACAAAGGTTTGCAGTGTTTGGCCAGAGTAAAGACAAATTCCTCCCATGGTGCTACAGATAAATGGTTTACTGAAATAAGAGTTGAAAGGTTCTGTAAAAGCATCTTGTCACAACTTTTTATAGCAAATGTGCATTGTGATTATAGGGGAGCGCCAGTATTGCAATTGTCTGCTAATTGATTTGTGTTTTCAGTGTTTGGAGTACAAAAGGCGCTAAGTGGCATTCTTGTTTTGAAAGAACACCTCAGATGTTGAAGGGCATTTTGCTCCAGAAGAAAATAAATAACTTAACTAGTGTTCTTACTTATTCATTTGCATTTATGCCATCATTCATCCCCACTCCGCACAATTAAGACGTTTCGAATAAGCAGCTCTCTCCTTGAGAGGTGACAGCGGAGCGGGGGAATGTTTAGGGAGGAGGACTTTTGATTTCTCGTACCCTTGGTGTATAGCAATTCATTTGACCTTCAGGTGGGTTTAAAGGGAATCTCATTCAGCCATGTAAAGAGAAATGGGTTGTGTTAATGCAGAGCTATGCTGCTTGAATACAGAACAGACTCAAAATATGTTCAGCTTACGAGTTCCCTAATAATGAAGCCCTGCCCAATGGTACTTCAGGAGGAGATAAATGGATGCTATCATATGTCCAGCCCTCCAATTCTACATGACGAGCTCACAGCTTCACTCTCTCTCTGTCTCTCCCTCCTCATCTCTTTCGCTCTCTCTCTCTCTCTCTCATTTCTCTCAAGCATATTTTCTTGCTTGCTTTTGCGCTATCACACAAATGCGCTTGCACATACCCTTGGAAAAAAGGCTGGGGAAAAAAAATGAAATGCATGAGTAAAGTTTTAATAAGAGAAAGAGGTAATTTGAAAAGTCTTTGGAGGTGTTTGGAAATTTATCAATAACAGCCAGCTGGGATTTCATGCATGGGAGCATTTGGTGTAATTGCCTGCACATCCCTGATAGAGGTCCGACGTCAATAACAAAAATATGCTCTTTAATGCAAAAAATAGGGACAACACTTACAGGCTCTTCACTTGGCTTTGACAGAGCGGTTCAGAAGATTTGACGTTTGTTGTTTTAACAAAACAGCCTTCTATTTTTTATTATCTGGGGTCACGTTACGCCAACTTTGCCGTCAGCACTTTCATTGATTCACAAAGCTGATATCCTTGAGTTTCTTAGATCACTGCACTTCAAAAGCATCCATTTGCATTCAGCAGCACAGATTCAAAGGCTTGAAACAATAACATTTTTCTGTGAAACGCATTCCCTTTTTGGAGACCTGAACCAGCTACAGACAAACTTCACTTTTGGTAGCAGTATCACAGTCTGTTGGTAATAGCATTAGCCGACAATGGAAGGTGTCCGAAAGTAAATTATAAGTGTATCCAAACTATCCAAAATAGCACTGAATCATGAACGGTTCAGTGCCAGATACTTTGAAGGAGTTATTCATAGAGTAGTAGAGCAAATACAAGTCTTTGACACTCATTTTCATGGTGTCAAGAGGAAGGGCAGATAAAGTCATACATCTCCAAGACAACCCACACGTTTGTCTGTAAACTTTGTCTCTAGTAGACAGACAGACAGACAGACAGACAGACAGACAGACAGACAGACAGACAGGCTATTTTCCAAATGAAAAAAAAAAAGGTTGCATCCCCCCCTCCCCATTATTTCTACGGCTGATGAAAGTCTACCGTACAATCACACGACCCTACTGACCATTTTCTGACCCATGAAACACTGTTTGTTTGTCCTTTGAAGAACTAGATCAGGAATATAAAACAATATACAAATAAATCGAAGAGATGCATATCCCATCAAAAGAGGCCCTCAGCAGCATAGATGAATGCTGAAGGGTTTTAATAATGGCAGAGCTAAGAGGCTCTCGTTGGTACTTCATATTTCATAAAAAGCCTTCCATTATGATCATCAATACAATGGTCCACACAATAAGACAAAAGCCCGAGCTCAAATAAGCTCAAAATGAATGCTAAATTTCACACAGATCCATGGTGAGTTTTGTTGAGTCTCCCTTCAGGCCAGGTTTACTGCTAAGTGACCAGCAGCCTTGGAAAGTTTTGGTGTCATTCTTGGTGACGCTAAAAGAAACTGTGGCACAACAAAGTGCTGTGTGAATTATCTCACACAAAATTACACATGACTGATAAGGTCATGGTCAATAGTATCGTAATCATCCTAACCGGAGATTGGATGTCTGTTTGTCTGCTTATCAAGAGAGTCATGCAGAGGGAAGCGAGTGCTCTCTACTGTGCAGGGAACAGGCTTAGGGCCTCACAGTGTGTTACACAGGGAATAACCCACACTGCCTCGGCTGCTATCAAAATTGCTCGGGAGGAGATTGCTGCGGGAGGCTGTGTCTGTTGCTGTGTCCCGGTTCTATATTTTGTTCGGTACCCAAGATGCTCCACTGATCTCAGGCCAAAAGCTGTGTGAAAAATTCTGCCAACTCATAGAGGATGATAGCTCGAGGAGGGGAAATTCAACAATCCACCAATGTGAGTGCAAGTGAAAGAGTGAATGAAGAAGGGAGAGAAAGGGGGAAATGAAAAATGAGCTGGAGGATGAGGACAGAACTCCAGTCTCTTATCTCTCTTTGTTGTGATGTTCTCTGAAATAAGTACTATGTAAGTATGCTGTCAAGTCCACTGAAAAGCGTTCAGTGACTGCACCAGAAGTTCTGAGGGGGTCTGGCGCTGATGTAGTTTGGGTAACCTTACAATCTTGTGCACTTTTAGTTCACTGAGCTTGAATTCCTTGACCAGAGTTTATGGATGCTGCCGCAGCGAAGGGGTTTAGAGGTTTGAGAGAGTGACTCGTTACGGAAAGGTCATTTATTTGGTTTTTGCGAGAGCCATTATGCATTCATCAGTAGGCATGTGTGAAGTCAGAGTGCTCGCAATGCCTGAATGCCTCCCTACTCACTCAGCAAGTCACCACAGATAACAGTGACAGCGAAATACAGAAAATTAAAATGGTAAATACGGTGTTTGTTAATTAATTAGATTATAGCAGCTCCAGCAGTGACATTGGTAATTCAATTTCTCATATTTGAAAAGTTCTCTTTTCTCATGTCAAGAGGGTGAAGCACAGTAGGGCTATATTTCTCTGTGGCCAACAGAGTTACTGATGCATTATTGATTAGATGAATCGATTGCCATTTCTTGTGGTTTCACAAACATTTTTCTCCAGACTTGTCTGTGACCTTTTTTTCTGTACAGTGACCTTTCTGGGACAACTCCAGAATCAGACAGCCATGCAGGAAAAAGCCAGGATATATCTATAAATATATGTGGACTGAATGCAACATCAAAGTATGAGCAAAGTAGGCTATTGAATATTTTGCTATTGGTCGCAGTATGACAACCTGTGACAATTTTGGGAAAGGTTCTGGGTGGACGAGGTAGGATTGAGATGCAATCAAGCTATACAAAAACTGAATGTATGTAGGCAGTCTTTGATAAACAATTGTCTTGAAAAAAAAGAAAGAGCAGGCAGAAAAACACTCAACAAACTTATATTCAGACAAGGTGCAAGATTAAAAGTGGCAAGATAAGGTCCAATCACTGTGTGCACATGGAAACGCATAAGCGCAAGGCCACATGAACACTGGATCTACAAAAACCAAGCAGAACAGCACTGGGAAGTGAAAAAGTAACGACAGTAACACAAACAAACTAAACAGGAACCAAAGGAAAATGGCTGCTTGTAAACTACATCCACACTAAGCCAGATAAATGTTGTTTTCCTCTATTCTTCCCTTCCCTTCCACCAAAACTGAACTTTTGAGAAACATTCTCCATAGTAGATAAATCTGAAAACTGATTGCAGTGTACTGGAGGAAAATAGAGAGATTCAAAAATGCTGACATTTTTGACTGACCTATTCCTTCCTCGCCTCAGGTTTACGGTGCTTGCTTATGAAAGAAATTGAAGTGTTTTCTATTTTTTGGTGTGGATGGTCAACTTGTCTTAAAGGTTGTGAAAGTGTGGACAGAAAGGGGCAACAGGTGTGGAGCTAAGCACAGTCAGTCAGTCACTGATTGACACATTAACACACATTGGTTAATTAAAGGGAAACAGGAACAACAAAGACACACCAACAGACAGTGTCAGAATTTCAGGACTAAAATCAGACAGTTTGACCGCAGCTACAACCCATGACTAGAAAACAGGGCAGGTGTAATGATTCCATGGCAGACACTGTGCAGATCTTACATGCATCAAACATGACATCATCATCTGACAGACTGGGTCAGATTCAGATTTATTAGACCTATCACAAGATTTTTTTTTTTTTTTAAACATTTTTTCCCGATCTGTGTACTGAGTGTACTTCTGACATAACTGCATCTAAATACGGTGGTAAGTAAAATATCAGGTTTCATGTACTGTGTCACATTTCAAAAAGCCATTGTGTCTACACTCAGCAGAGTGGAACCATTTACCTTCATGCAACGCCCCGCTCAAATAGCTTGCCTTAGCAATATGTCTACATGGCAAAGCTGCCATCACTCTACAAGACATCAATGTTTTCCTGCCATACAAGTGTAGCTTTCCTGTTTCTAGTTGTTTGTTTTCTAAAGTGGAGCCATGCCTACCTAAGCAAAACTCAGTATAGATTAGGGGCTCTCTGTTTCCTACAGAGAGGTGTGTTAGCACAGTACATTCATTTACTCACTGCATCGTTCTATGTTAGTGTAATGTCATTACAAAGGACACAGGTGGGGCATCAGTTCTCCCTCGGGTGGGACTGCAGAGCTAAAATGAACCCTAACCCTTAACCTGCCCGTCAGAGGGGTTCCACTTTTTCATTTTTGCCCCTGGGTGTGTTCACTTCTAATAAAATGTGTGAATGAAAATATTGTTTTGTCTCTGTATGCTGTCAAGCACAGACAGTCCATGAACGTGACTATTGTAGGGATACATGTGCAGCAAGTTCTTAATATTTCTGCAGGTGTTTTACACGTCTTTTTCACCCGACTCATTAGGTCTGCAGGACATCCACTAAAAAAAAAGCACTTATTCCTTGAGATTGTGAAACATCCAAGTCTGGAGAGATTAATTTGGGGCATTTTCCAGCCTCTGAAAGTTCTTTTAATTGGAATGGTTCAGATGTGCAGAATATTTGTTGAGAGCAGCATGTACCGAGGACCAGACTTTCAAATGGCCAAACCTCCTTAGCTTTTAGAGAAGTCATTAAAAAAGGTTCACTTAAAGCTAGACTGCACATTTGAAATGGTTATTCACAGAGTAAATCCCCCTCAGGATCTAAAGGTTGTGGCCAGGGACAGGGACGTCTGGCTTAGTGTGCTTAGCTTGTTGCCTCTGTGACCAGACCGAGGGTAAGTGATGGAAATGGACAGATGGATGGAGGTTTCTGCACTGTAGTAACACGGAGGGACATAGAAAACATCATTAAATATGTATTATAATAAATATAAGCCACAGGTCAAATTCCCGACTGAGCATTGTCTGAACTTGAAAATGGATGATTGCCAAAGATAACGCGTAATTGCGTCTATTATATTTCAGGTTAAACGAGGCAAGCATCCTTTTTAGCACTTTGAGTTTTATCATTTCATTTCCAAGGAAAGGCCAATGCAAAAGTTCATACTTAGCTGACCTTGATCATTTGGCCATTTAAGGGGAAATTACTTTAAAATTCTATTGATGAAAAAAGCACAGGCTTGTGTCTCTGACTCTACATGAAAGGACCTTTTAAGATCAATCTTCTTCTGCATTAAGGAGCACAGAAAGGACCTCAAATTTACTGTGTGGGACTCACTAAAGTGAGGCCGAGTCTTTGCAGCCATTAGTTTATATCAATGCTGTGCTTTAAGCGCACAAAGGAAAAGAAGCGGTCAGATCACTGAATGAACCAATCTTGTACCTTGATTAGCTTTGACTGAAGCATTTCATTTGTCAGTAGTTATGCTTTTCCATTCCTCAGACTCCTTTGTCGCCAAATTGCATTAGGTAGAACTCCCACTCACACACATAAATACATGTGCAAATAAATTGGAACCAAGCAGAGTTATAAACAAATGCACAGATGAAGATTTTCTAACTGAAGATATTGTCTTTCGTAGGTAAAGAGACAGTTCGTTAATGCTCACATAATGTGTAAAACACATTTATCCATCTATGTGAACGGTTGCTTGTTCCGTACAGCAGCCTCTCTGCACCGCTGGCCTTTTTGTACCTGGCTCTCATATAAATCACCTCTCGGGAGCAAATTGCTGGGGAATGAGTCGTATGTTATTAATGGTGAGCAACTTCTGCGAACATCTATTTTATATACTGCAGGTTGTCATATTAAATGTATGAGGTTTGTTAGGCAAAGATTTATAAAAAATAAACGCTGCTTAAAGGCTCCATTAGAGTCTTAAGAGTAGACATGGTTCAGCAAGTCATTATATCTCAGTGAGTTGATAATGTTTGTTCTCCCGTAACCTTACACATTCACCACAATCACATTCTGTACAAATTTATCAAAATCTTGAAGCATCAAAGCCAGACTTCCCATCTCATTTTGAATCCCTGCCAGAACAAGCAAACCGCTGCCTACAATATAAAGCTGCGTTGATAGATTGTCCCTTCTAACGCCGGGCCGTGTACTGTATTTGCATTTGCACAATTACCTTTGGTTGGCAGGTGTTGCAAACACGATTCTGTCACATTAGAAATTTGACACACTTCAACGTGTGTCTGGAAAGAAACAGTAGGAATCAGTAAATCAGCAGGAATCCCAGAGGGGCATTTCACACTCTCATGTTCTTCCTCAAAACGAGTGGTGGAGGCATTTGAATTACAGGAAAGACAGGGTAATTCATCAGGGCCGGATCAAAGCATTCTATTGGAGTCAGCACTATTGGGCGGTATTTCTCAGTGATGATAGAGAAGGAGAGTGAAACCTTTTGAAAACAAATTTGTCACAGGGGATTATTTTTATCTTTATGATGACCTTGCAGTAAAAGAAACAAGGAGCAAAACATCATATTAGTGAACCTTTCAACTGCTCCCCACTGCTTGGGTTTCTGGCAGAGAGCAGATGATACATTCTGATTCACTGGACCCCCTCCTCCCCAAGCTCATGAATTTGGGTGGACATAAAAAATATATCAGAAGAGTATATGTTTTATGTGCTGGAAAACAGTTCTTGTTTACTTGCAGCATTTTGAACCTGAGCCAAACTATGAGTACAAGTTGATGTAATACACTATATACAACATGTCTTTGGAAACTTTTTGGGCCATTTTCCACCCTTTCAATGTAACATCCTTATTGTGAAAATGGTTTAAATGTGTTCTTGGGACCTTCAATGCCACAGAATTTTTTTGGCGTCCCTCCCCATATCTGTGTATTGACACAAACTTGTCTCTCTGGTTTTTGCTCAACTGTGGGACCTTATATAGACATGCGTGTACCTTTCCAAATCGAGTCTAATGAACTGAATCTACCACAGACACACTCCAGCCAAGGTGTAGAAACATCACCTGAGCTAGTGTTAAAGCAAAATACCTTTGTAAAACCCTCATCGTTTTTGAAACATTTGCAAAAATTTCTACAATTCTGTCTTACTTTGTCATTATGGAGTATTGTGTATAAACGGATGGGGCCAAAATGTACTTAAACCATTTGAGAATAAGGCTGAAACGTAACAAAGGGAGGAAAGTGAAGGGGCTTGAATACTTTCTGGTGGCACTGTGTATTCTGCTGTGCACAGACAGTTTGGATGACAAGCCATTATCTGGCCTCAAATAGGTTTTCTTTGCACTTCTGCAGGCCAGTGATCCCAGTTGCATTGAGGCTTGATGGATTTGACTTTGGTCAACAGTCTCGATGTGATTTATCAACAAACAGCACCTGAACCCTGGATTTATTATCCATTACCACCGTCTGTCGGGGCAACATTACATTACACTTCACAGTTCATCTACGTGTGCAGAGCAGTACTGCACTTCTACAAAGAAACACAGTTATAAACATGCTAAACATCATATTGGAGTTTTTGCCTTGCCCAACTAGATTCTCACTGTTTTTATCTTTGCTGAAGTGAATTCTGCATGTCACTGTTGCTTGCCCCGCCCTCTCCTTTCATTCGGATAGGAAGCTACAACTTGCTGTATGAACTGTGAACTTGCTGTCTCTCTGTTCTTTGAATGTCACTGCATGCCTGTGTGATATTTGATTCATCAAGATCGACGCCCACAACATCCTGCAGCTCTGTAGCTCGCTTACAAAAATTAAGTGCAAATAATGCCTCCCAGTGGACCTCAGGATAATATAAAGCACTGATCTTTCTAAGTTAGCTTCAGCGTATACAAAGCACAGGCTCCAAAGAATGACACATTTCTGCATCACAGAACTACAACCGTGGCCTTGTTCAACTGGGGATAGTGCTGGTGAATCTTCTCATTAGGGCATCAGACTTTACCAAATATCGTCCACAAACATGCAAGTCTTTTTTGTGTCACAGTTGTGCCAAGTCTGAAGTGGCACAATAGAAATGGGAGTTTTTTAGATGGGGGAGGGGGAACAGTGCAGTTCAATAAGTTTTGCATCTTTTTTGAAAATCGGCCTTATTTGTAGATGAAGTTTAGACATACTTGTTATCTCTTACAGGGAAATTAATCAAAGGCGTTGTGAAGCTGCTGGATCTGCTGCCAGACTCTCTCTGTGCACGGGGTAGAGAAGGAATTGAACATTCCCTTGTTGGCTGCCTTAACAAGCATCGTCTCTCACAGCAGTTGTTTTCATGTCATCACGGTAAAATCTTTTGCCATTTCTTTTTACTTCTGTTACAATTATTATGATTATTATTATTATTCAGACCACTACTTCCAGAAAGTTATCTAGCAAGTGTGCAGCAGAAAACAATTTAAATAATTTCCCCTTTCATTCAATGAATCTGAAGAAGATTGGATAACATTTATTTGAGAAATGCTCTTTAGGGAAAATTGGGGTTTTTGTTTGACACATGATGGCTGAGGATTTATGAAACAAATTATAAAACTACTTATACATTGATATCAGCATTATATTTTGAGATATCCTTCTAACAAACATACCAGATTCAAACTGCAACCAAGCTAAAAGAGGCTTTCTCTTAAATCTTTCATTTTGTTGGCGGAAGCATGCTGCTTTACATCTGGTGGCGTGAAGGAGTTGTGACTGACAGAGGGTAAAGTCTTCTGTCAAGCGGGTCTTTAACATAACGACAGGCAGCATATGTCGGACATTTTATTTCTGGAGAAGAAAATACAGAAGCAGTATAAAAGGCAGCATCCACTTATGTGCTGCAAAAGTCATCTCGTTTTACCGTTTAAATCACATTCGTCAAGTTTCTCCCTTTGAAATGATCAAATAATACCTGAGCTAACATCTGAGAGAATCAAAACCAGAAACATGATGATCTATTTCTATTTGTGCCCTCTCAAAAATCCCATTCCTATTTATCACAGGACATTGTTAAGATATTTGAAGGTTGCAGGACTTCTTAAACTGTAACAAAAGACTCCATCGTGGATTTGCCTGCTGGAAAGTCAGAACTTTGATATTCAATTCAGGACTGGGGTCTGCTAATATTGAGATTACAATGTGGCAAATGAAAGTAATCTCTATCCTGGGAGTACACACAGTTCCTTCACTGATAGTGAAAGGTTTATTTCGTCTGCACTGTTTCTGACTGCATATTATTAAGTTAGAATTTCCTCTGCTGCCGCAAAATTTAAGGAACGTGCAGAGGTTTGAGTCTTTACTTTTAAGACGCAACTACTACAAATACTGTGTGTTGTTTTTATTTTAAGATACACCCACTCATGTACTAGTAATTCTGTGGGCCAGTGTTTACTTTATGCATGTTGTGTTTCAAAAAACAGAGACATGCATGCATTATGTATATTGGACATTACTCATGTGACCAAAATATATAGGTGGAGGGAATGGAGATTCATTCAAATATAGAGTGGAACTGATTTAACACTGCTGTAAGGTAGGAAGATGTGTTTTTGTCACACCTGGGAGATGCATGTGTAACCTTTGCAGCGCTCACTGAAAACACTATGATCAGTCAGAAAGAAAGACGATCAGATGCGATAACTATCGTGTTTATCACGATAGTTCACAGGGAAGACGCGACAGCAGCAATGTTACTTTAAATAACTTTTTCACTGGTCTTTCCCTCTTCCCGTCCCACAGATTCATTATTTTGCATGTATTTAATTGTTCAATGCAAGCGATCAAAGCAGTTATCTTGTGAGATTCTGAGTTTACAAGTCAGATTGACCTCAAATCTCCCATAATTGGATGAAATATTTATTTATGTTTCATAGACATAGATTAATTTATAGACTTTTCTGTTCATCTGTAAGTAACTAATGCATATCTCCACAGTCAGATGGCCAGCTTGTGTGCTCCTCCTTGCATCTGATCCTTATTTTTGTGCTTATTCACATCATCAGTGTTAGTAAATACCTCACAAAACTGAAGAATAGTGACACTGAATTTAATGGATCCGGCACCCATTTGTGTTGGATTTAGTAGATACAGGTTGATTTAGTAGATACAGGTTGATTTTTTTCGGTATCTGGGGCAACAATGGGGCAAAAATCATTATATATGTTATTTATCATTTGTGGTAATCCAATATGTATTTTAGTGTGTAAGACCACGTACTACAGAAGGAGGGAAGGAGTAATCATATAAAGTGGTAACTAAAAATGATATACAACTGCAAAGGAGGAAGCTTTGGCCTCTAATTTATGGAAACTGGGTGCTAGTGCTCTCCTTGGGCGTAAGAATATGTGGAGGTGACCAAATAATGTTAGCAGTTTTGGCTTGAGGCTGGAGAAGAATGAATAGATTATTAGCAGCAGAAATGCAGGATCAGCAGATAGGTTTCAATAATCACCAATCACATCAGCTCTTCTCATCCAGCAGAGCCCAGGCAAAAACATGTCCTCAAGGACGAAGGGGATTCCTGACGCACAAATATACAGCACAACAGATGTAAAGATCGGTTAGCTGATGAAACTAGAATAAATCTGCATGTAGCTACTGCTTTAGTGCTTTGCATGGCCGGTTTCCTGCTTTTACTGGTGTAAGAGAAGTAGCTGAGGTGAGAAGCAGAGAGAGAGCTCAGCAAAGACTTGCAGTCCTGCTACATTTTGTAAGAAGCCACTGAGCTTGTTGCCCTTTTTTTCAATGTGTCTTTTCTTTGTGTTGCTCATTGATTCAATGTTGCTCAGCAGCACCAACTCACAATAAGTGAAGTTTGGCTTCCACGGTCTACGCCTCGCTCGGCTCAGGCATTACTTAACTATTTGTGTACGCCATTGAATCCACGAATGTCTCCATGCTTGGTTACCATGACGACTGACTTCTCCAAACGGGCCATATACATCAATATCGGTGGTGGAGGAGAGGAAAGGATGTAATCGTTCAAATCTCGTGGGAGCCCGTTGAGAGAGGGAGAGAGCAGATGTTAAGGAGGAGCCCTTGTATCTTTGGCCTCGATCTTGGCGCTATGTTTGGCCGATACCAAGCAAATGGCAAGAAAGGGATTGCTATACAGACGCGTGCTCCATGTGTAAGTTTGCCAACGCTGTGGAATTTGTGAGTGTCTGTTTTTGCTATGATCAAGCATGCATGACAGATCGCCTTCAAAGCCACCACGTGAGCGAGCCGTGCTGGCACAGGCATGTGATCAGTGCGTCCAGAGGAAACACACTCCCTCATATAACTGGTGACAGACGCACATCTTTCATCAAGGTACAAAGATGTGTCGTTATCCTATGAATAGTTAATAGGGGTTAGGATTGCACTCAGGTTGTTGCTCTCATTTATCAGCATGAAATGTCAACAGTCCCGTCCTGTGGGACTTGTGTCTCTCATCTGCTGGTGCACATAATGTCACTTAAGCCTTTTGAGATTCGCTTCTAGTTTGAAACAATCTAAAGTTGTACATCTATTCAAGGTTATTTCCAGAAGCAATCCACTCTTAATCATTCAAAGATAAACAGCACAAAAGGCTCATTTCGTTGCATACGTCCTTCCCTGGCGTACGATTACTCAAATGTGCACATCTACGGCACCACTCAAATGCTTTTCACACCATTCACCCAAATATTTTCCGGAAAGAGATACAGCAGCTGTGTGTTTGATTGTGTTGTAAACAAGACACAGCAGCTTTAAATCTCATATAATGGAGAAAGACAAGAATAACAATTCTGTGCACTTCCCCGGAGGCAATTTTCCCTCAGGCAGCTTTCCCTAGGGTGAACTGATTTCATAGTGTGTACACTTGAATGTGGACGTAGTGACCAACACACACAACACACACAGATCACTCTTTCTGGGAAAAGACTGCACAGAGTGAGGTAATGAAACAGGAGGAACGCGTTGAGTTTACAGTCATTCTTATTCCATTTAGCAAAGATAGACTTTGGGTGATACAGGCTGCATACTGTCAAACATCAGCTTTTATTAAAAATCAAAAACTATATATTTTTCACATGACAAAAGCACATCTAAAGGGTGGAAATTCCAAGGGCATCCAGCCATTCTCTCTCCTGGCACATCCTGCGCAGGCTCACACAGAACTGGAGCATATCCCAGCATTCACTGAGTAAGAGGCAGGGTACACCCAGAACAGGTTGCCAGTCTATCGCAGGGCTGACACATGCAGTGGAGACATTTACACACAGTCACACCTACGGGTAATTTAGAGTTTCCAAACCCACGTCTGCCAGCATTGCATTGTGAGAGTAAAGTGGAGCATCCGGATTCAAACCAGTTGGATCAAACCCTTCTGGCTGTGAGGGAAACCCCTTGTGGACAAATAGTTTCCTAGACGCATACCCTGAGCAGACAGTAGAAATACAGTATTACCATTAGTTATGCCAAGACACATTCATTGTAATGTAAATGAATGATATAGTCTGAATAATACTTTAGGCTAAGCTTAGTCTGGGTGAAAGACTCCATTTCCATTAGTTATATAATCCTTGTTTTGTATCTGGGTAATATTTCAGTACGGCCAAGCATACATAAATACATACAGACCATTTAATTAATGAATTAACAACGATACATTGTTTAATTTATCAGTTAATTAATCAAACAGGCAAGTGTAAAGTAATCCAGGCTGAAATTAGCTGAATTATTTGGGCTTGAATTATCCGGGCGCAAACATCACAAGATTTCACAACAATTTGAGTCACTTTTACTTTCCCTTACTTGGGGAACACGATTCATCTCTGGGCCTGCGTGAATAACATATGTAATGTAATCAAACTTTAACACTAACTTTTTGTTTTAGTGAGGCAAGGCTATAGCAGCTAAACTTGTAAGACATGAGTGAAGAGAGAGAGAGGAGTGGGGAGAGGAGAAACCCATTTTATGAGCTTTAACAATAAATGGATATTGTGAAATGTTTGGATAGCTGCAAAATGACGACAAACCAAGGTCTGACCACATGCACGAGGAAGCAGTGAGAACACAGCTCATGTAAACATCTTGGTTTTTGTCTTCGATGAACTACTGACCTGAGCTGGAGTGCTGTGTGGATTTAAACATAGCAACTATTTCTTAAACTGAAATATTATATAAAAAAAACTTTGCCATATGGACACCCTGCACATCAAGGAAGATATTCGGGTTTTTGTGTGTGGGTGTGTGGCCTCCATGACAATATGCTCTCCAAGTACAAATCCTTGGTCTGTCGTTCCATTTGATGCCATGCAGAGGACACTCAGTGTTTCAGGCTGCAGAAATTTGGCTCTCCCAGTTGTACTTTGATCATGAAATTCATTGGAAGGACCTTTTCAAGGCTTAAGTGGGAGGATCTGACCGGCTGATCCAACTGTTTTCCACAGCTTTTTATTGCATTAGTCTACACTAAGTACCCCAGAGAGAGAGGGGCAGTTGCCATGGTGAAATGAATTAATAAGTCTGTGCAAAGTGAAATCATCTTACTGAGGTTTCAGGGTTTTTTGTGTTTTACCATTAAATCTACTCTAAAATAAAATAAAAAGATTGAAAATGTCTAAGGTGTTCCCAATGAACCGCCCACCATATATTAGACTATATCACACTATAATTGGACACTTAACCTGGGGGAGGAAAAATGACCACAAATTAGTAGGAAAAACATTGAGGCCTCAAAAGAAATAGGTGGTCTAAAACTCCTAAACGTTGAGTTATGTAACATGGTTTCTGAGCATTCAGAGCAGGCAAGTCATTGGAAAGTAAAGAAATAAAAGTCGAATGTCTCCTTGGAAAGCAGTGTGACAGCACCATTGGGCTCATTACAGTTTTTGTCCTGAAGACAGTTCAAGTTAGTGCAGGACATCATCTACAATTCTTTAATCATTTTAGTTAAAGTTATGGTCTCTGACACAATTTTTTTATTTTTTAAAGAATCCCTCTATCAGCAGGAACATGCTTTAGTCTGGTGAAAATCCAGAAACCTGTGTGGAAAATAAATCCATTTTGGGTAAAAGAGGATGTGCACAGTTTGGGAGATATGGAGCTTAAAAGTTGTGCAACTAAAATCCTGTATGTGGCACACAGATGCAGAATAAGGGGGTAAAAAAAAAACGCTAGTTTATCTCCTACTGTGCAAGGACTAACGTTTTTTGGTACAAGAATGTAGAGAATGAATGTTGGTACTTAGAGTGTGACAAATATGCATCGCATGGTACATTTATTTTTGGATTGTGAAATGACATGGCAATGACATGCAGGTGATATCAGAAAATGAAGGGATCCTATTGAAAGTTTCACTTTTTTGAACCTATTAGACTGCAGCACTAAAGGGTGAACCAGAATTGGAGACGTGGGAGCACAGAGTGTGGGAGCGTCACAGATATTCACTGTCGCACTGGGCTTTACTGTGCATGGAGGATTGCCATGCAAGATTAACTTTGTTGTGTTATAGATCACAATAAAACCTGGGTCCGTTTGAAGTGATGGTGCTATATGTGGGAATAGATACAATGTTTTTTTAAACCCTCTTAAACCAGCCATCTTCATACAGTTTTATCTTGAAGTCAAAAGCCCAATGTTTCCAAAGATACCAGTTAAGATAGAAGTCTGAAAGAAAGAAATTCACAGGAAATTACAAATCCCATCACTTATAAAAGTGTTACTGTAGGGTAGCATAATGAATTTTTGGCTTTTTTTCATTCTTCAGAAATTGAGAATTGTTGTACCTTTTGTAAATGATATCCACTTATTAATTGGTCACTAATGTGAAAAATTAGATTGACAAATTATCTTTTTTATCAATTATGTGTGTGTGATATGCACTTCAAAATAGAAAAGATCCAAATAAATTAAGTTTAACATTAGTTCCTGCATTGAATAAAAGGACATAAACTGTATACTCTACTAGATTGTGACTCAGTTTAGAGACTTTAGACTTAATTATTACTAATGGTTGCCTCATCACATGGCTGAGACATAATAACAGAGGTTAATCAAGACATTGTAATTATGTTGGCATGAGCTTCAGATAATCTTAATAAAGCCCCAGACATGTGAGCAAAATCGGATTTTTGGCCAGAGGAGAGAGGAGACATATTGAGGTTGCATTTCTCTAACCTGCACTCTCAGATTGATCTAACACTTCTTCATAATTTCATTAAGATGTTTCCTGCTCTGAAAGATAGGCCGTTACTTTTCATATTGCAGATTACAAAGTGTCATTATTATCTGTTTAATTATTTGCAGTGATTAGAGGTTTTAATGAATAAAATGTCTACATGCTGTAATACCACTGATTCACTCTGTGTTAATGATGGTTAAATCTCCCTACTGAGAAACACTAAAAACACTTCCCCTGAGTGCAAACGCATAAAACCGCCAAGAGAATTGGTTTGAAGTTTAAGTATAAGAAAATAGCGGGCGTTAATTTAGATTAGATAGGTAAACGGCTCCTGAAAAGTGTATAACAACAAATCAAATGGACTTTTGACCTTAAAAAATTTAATTTACGTTTTTTGATAAAAACAAAAATGCTTATCGGCTGTGTTTGTTCCCGCAGTAGAATTTGGTGAACTCGAGCAAAGTAAAAGCACACAGACCGGTGTGTGTGTGTGTGAACTTTAATGGAAGAGCTCTGTGGCACAGACCAGACAGCCACAGTGTTCCTGCTTGTTACTTCTTTTATTTGATTCCAGCTGAAGTGTGGTAATAATTTTTTATTAGCCAGCTGACGGCCCTTATATAAGAAAACTCACATTGCGAGACAAAATGTTATAAAATGATACGACACACCAAAAGACCAGGTCCCTAATAATAATGAAAATAATAATAATGATAATAATTCACAACTCATAACACACAAACTAATACATCCCCGAGAGCAACCATCTGAATTCTTTTGCCCTAAGGCGAGAAAGCACACTGTGAGTCTTGTATTTTCCCCCCTCAGGTGATCAACTTCACTGGCCAACATTTGTCACTCATTTTGATGAGCTGTTGAAGCGACATTCAGCCTGAGGCTCAGGTAACCACTCAGCTGCCACTGGACGCGGGAAGTAATCGGAGGAGGACAAATATGACACACATCCTCAGCAATCTGTTAACATCCCCACACCCGTAACGCTTCGGAAAAGCCCACAAAAAAATGGAATTTTGTTACTGTTTGCGCACAGCGTCACAAACTGATCATCTGTATAAGTCCTTTTTTCTTTTTTCAATGTGAAATTCATAATACAGATATATTTATCTGGAAAACTTCGAAAAATTCTCTTAAATGTGAAATAGAATTGCGCGCTGATTTATCTATGACAATGACAAATATAGCAGCTTTAATTGTTCAACTTCATCAAGTAGGCATAAAGCTTTGCCAGTTTATTTCCTACAGTTAAAGATAAAAGCACACACGCACACACACTACACAGCTTTAACACAAATATAGGCGGTCAGAGCAAGGCAGAGGCTTGATCGTTGACACCGTGCTGATTACAGTGTAGTTTATAGATGGCAAATTATTTCACTACAACTACAACACACACACACTCAGCCTAAACCGGCTACTCTCTTGTAGCCGACAACCCCCCGGTCAATATTGTCAATAGTCAAGTAGCTGGAACTACCACAAGGAGATGCTCTTGGCCTGATCTGTATCTTCTCCCTGCCTAATTGCAAATTCTTTTTCTTCTACATCTTCTCTCCAGCTGAGGCAAAACAACAATTAGCTTCCCCTCAAATAAAGACTCAGCTGCTCCAGCAACGAACACTCTGGGCAGCAAAAGAAAGCATTAAAGGTTCACATCACCTATAAATAATTTGCTGTGTTTGCTTGTGAATCTCTGTTGGATATACTGTGAGCCTACATTTGTCTGTGTGAATCCACATCAAAAAACGGGTCCAAGTTCAAATGCACGCAACAACTCAGATTACTGACAGAAATCAAATTGACACGGGGAGTCAGATAACACGTTTACATCATTATACCACTACAGTCTAGTTAATCTAATTACATTAATTTATCCAGTTTGAAATTAGTCAGTAATCACGTAGCCCTAACATGGATAAGCAGTATAAATAATGGTTAGATGGATGGATGGATGGACTACCACCATGCATCCAGGTTTTCAGAAAGCCCCTTTAGGAACCATGTTCTTGGTTGCACATGTGCAAGATACCAGGTTTATCCAGCAGAAATCTACTCATCTTAATCAGCATTCTCCCAAGTTTCCAAAATCAGGTTAGTGCCAAAAGCAGTGATTTTTAAAGTGAGCGCAAATGGAAGATTTATGGTTTAAACAATGGCCTTTAAAGGGGAGATATTATGTTTATTTTAATATAGTAAAGAGCGTGTGTTCAATATTGTCAGAGTTGCAAAATTTCAGGTGTGAGTTATTTTGTCCTTTTATTCACATAACGTACGAATACACTCAGTTTAGCATGCTACTCATTTTAGCCTTAGTTTAGATATAACATCTAACATGTTACAAAGTCTTTGCTTTTAATTTCTCATTAATTTGGACTATTTTGGGTTCTTTCGTCTCATTTTTCACTCCATGGCTGATGCCATGTTGACTGATGATAGAGAAACTGCATCTCGGTGATGTTGGTGTAGAAGAAACTGCCCCGAGTTTCCCAGTTGGAGATCCAAATTCAACAGCTGCTGTATTGCACTTGCTCAAGTAGGAGGTTGGAAATGTTCGAGTTCTGAGTTGTCTGGAACGCACCGTAATTAGCGAGTTTATGTTTTGTCTATGTATATGTTTGGCAGTCTGTGGGTGGTTCCAGTTCAGGCCCGATGCAGCTGGCAAATCACAACAGAGCAGCTTTTTCAGGAGGACATTAAAGAGACCGTGAATGCAGTTTTGAAGATAATTGTCTTTTTGGCAGTTTACATCACAGACGTTTCAAACTAAATTAAATCTGTTTACCAGACGAGGGCAACGAACACGATACCCCTCTGCCGTCAATTAGCAGCCGTGAGCTCACCAAATTCCATATACCTGAAAGAATTGTAAAGGTGTGATTTGACCTGTGAATTGGCAACAAATCCATTCAAGAAAGCTTTGTCAATCAAGCACGGTCTGCTCACTGCCCACACTCACTATCACTTCCACTTTTGTGGGGGAGAGGGGCCTTTAAACAGACTCCAACACTCAGCTATTTAACAAAATCACAGACGACCCAAATGAGTTACACCTCACCTCACCCAGTCATCTCACGTAACGGCAACATTTCCTTCAAGCATATTTTATTATTGCACACCCACACACTTTCTACACTCATTTTGCCTTAGCTCAGACTACTGGCTGCCAACAGTGGGGGCATATTGACATCCAATATCTTATAGACAGACATCTTCAGGAAACTGAGAATATAATCTGGCATATATTGTCATCTCTTGTCAAATGATAATTAATAATCATATATTCAATACTGTAAACATATGCCAAACAAATGACCTCATTCTGCTCTAAACTCCACAGAGACGTGGTCAAAGATGCTGTGTTCCATCCACACTACACGTCTGCTGACTGACTAAGTATTTAATATTTTTTTAAACTTAGTATGAAAGTGGTTTGGCCTGCTGCTTTCTGGCAAAAAGTTGAACAATACTTGCATAACTACTTTACATATTAGTGAAAAGAGGGAGCCTATAAATTTCTACATACAAAAGCTAAATATATTATATAAACGAGAAGAACCAGTGGGTAAAATGTCGTTACCAAAGTAAAGAAACCACACTGATAATTACACCACAGTGCTCGATGGAGCTGCATTGTCAATAGGCAGAACTGTGAATTTTGGACTCTGGCCTTGTTTATTTCAAGTTTCACACCCAAGTGAGCTTTATTTTAATGGGGGGTGGTAATAATGTAGAACCACAAATGTACACACACATCTTTAAATCCCCTCCGGTATTTTTTTTATGTTCAATCTTCACAGGTAAATTGTGGAAATCTTTACATATTTTGTGGTTATGGGGCAGAGTAATGCATGCTCGAAACATAGATGGAATTGTCCTGGACCATAAACAAACACAAATGTCCCCTTTAAAAGACCTTAAATAGCAGTTTAATAAACAGGGCCACCAGTCAGCCAGATTCAAAGTGACACTTGTGGACGGTGCAGGACAGATGGGGGGCAGAGTGGCAGATCTGGGTGCAGGAGCGTAAGGTACAGACCTGCATATGACCCATGACCCTGCATGATGGATTGCTTCCATCAACAAGCTGCTGCTGCTACTACTGCTGCTGCTGCTGCTAATGGTGTAAAGACCCAAATGTGCAGCGTTCCTGAAAGGGAGATATTTTTCAGGATGCAGAACAAGAACAAGCTGTAAATACATGAATTTATTTTTTTTGCATAATTAAAGTTACACAGTGCTGTGTGCTTAATGTTAGTTTAAGCGTGCTCTTTCAGATTCCTTTGAAATTCACAGTGACCTAGTTCAAAGATGTGGACACCCTTAGCTTCAGTCCTGACTGGATTCAGAGCCTGACAAGAAAAAAAAACAAAAAAAAAACTTCGGTACAGTTTGTTCAATCGGCCATTCGTTGGCTTGCTGACTGTTAGCCTCTTATGGCCATATGTGGAGCCTTCCCACCCAGAGGCTAATCTCTAGCTCCCTGTGCTAGATTTCCTGCTTGAATGCACTGTAATGACATTTATATCATTTTGCGAGTAGCCTACTCATGTCCCTTATAATTCCACCCACTTCAAAATGTGCATTACATTACGCTGTATATGGAAGAAACATTGTGTTCATTGCTGAATAAATTGTAAATTGGACTGAATCTCTCAGAAATTGCCCACCCTGACTCTTCTGCATTGCGTCCTGCCGCCTGGCTGGTTATCATTAATTTTCATATGGCGTATGCTTTAAATATGAATTCTCCCACAAAGCGTTTAATCAACAGTGCATGCGCTTAGAGTGCTTCTCCAGGCCCAGAAGGTGTTAAATGAATCATGGATTGCAGCTGGTATGAGGGTTTCGAAGGTCGTATCTGTCTGAAAGGGCAGAGGGCTAATAAACTACTCTCCCAAATTACTTTCTCTAACTGTAAGAGTAATGTCCACATTTTCACAGAGGATGTCATGCTTTATAGGCCTGGACCAGGCATTTCATTCCTCTTTTTAATTAAGATTCACTGTGGTCCTGGTCAAAATGGAGACAAAGATTTGACAGCTGTCTGCTAATTTTGCAATCAGGGCACAGCTCAGGATTTGGGGAATAAACTGTCAGTGAATCACACAAATATGTGTACACACATGGTACAGTATAGTCAGTTAGCCAAATGTTGCATTAACGTTACCACACTAGCGTTTTAGAAATGTTTATTCTCTACACGTTATTCTGAATCACACACACACAATCATATAATATTTATAAGTTAACGTCAAAGCAAGATGTAAATGCAAGTCTCACGTGTCTCTATCTTGATCACGTAGCCACAGTTCCCATTTTCATGCAGACGGCTCGTAAAATTGCAGCGTTTTCAGTTTTTGCAACCCATATGGTTCCTCTGAATTTCAATATTAGAAATATCACTCACAAATCCTTCCTATTTGGAAATCACATCACTCACACTTATTGATTTTGCTCTCCTCAATAAATGCCACAAATGTCTCATTTTGGACCGTTAGATCAGCTGGGCCTTATCATTTGCCTTTTTCATTTTTGTTTTGTTCAACAATTCTACTGTGAGTGTGAACTTTCATATCAATAATCTTTGTCCCCCCATTCAATGAAGAGCATACTTCATGGTGACAAAGTGCCACTGTCTCTGTTATTGCAATTTAAGCATTTTGCGTTGCACCAGTCACTCCAGAGGCAATGGTTCGGAAAACTATGCCTTTTTGGCTTCAACTTCTAAAACAACCACTTCCATTCCAATATCAATATTTTTAAAAATCTCATTACATTTATATTTAGTGTTCCCAGGCAGATTTTCCTCCTCCACTTCACCTGCTGAATAGTCTGCCACATACAGAGACATGAAGTGAAAGTAATGAATTTGTTGGATGCACTGCTGCACGTATTTTGCGTGACAGAGTCTTGAAAACAAAGATAATTTGTAAACACATACTAGCCAAAGAGATCTAGTGAGCGTCCTGGGAGAGCTACGATGGGAAGTTACCAAAGCATAAGAAGAAGAACAGCAGACAGATTTTATATACTATGTACTAAGAAGCTCAATTAAAGGTCAATGTCTTGGAAATACTTTTGTCCTTGAACTGTCTCCTCATAAATGGAGCCCAGCCGATACTAGGAGTCTGGGAGAGCTAATAAATGAAAAATGGTAAAAAGTTCATCAATGCAGTCAATGTGAAACCAGCCTGAGAGCTTTCAGTTTTCAAATTCAAATTTGAAGCAATCACTACCGAAGCCATGACTTCATCTATTTAGTGTAGATAAAAGCTAATGTTTATTTATGCCAGGCTGGGATCCTTTGGTGGGTGGAAATTATTTTAACTTGCATATGTCTGGTGTATTGAATAGACTGTGGGCTGATCTTCTAGACATTGATTCTTCATCTGTTTCACTTGAGAGACACATTAACACTCTCTAAGGGCTTGAATGGTTGTACAAACAGTTCTGCAGTTTTACTTTAGATTTTTGACTGCAGTACATGATCACTTTTGGCAAGTGAAGAGATGCGTTTATTGCCACACTCATGGCAACTTGTGGCTTGTTTACTGAAATTAGTGTCACCACACACATGTGCCCTCATAAAAACACCCACACACACGCATACACAGAAGCAGATGTTGCTATCCTACCCACCCGTGTGGCACCTTGCATTAAAAACATGGCTTGTGCTGCCAGTAAATGTCCTCAGATGCACTCTTAACTGTTAAATTTAACATTCTACAAAGGCACATCTGAAAAGCTTCATAAGCCTCGCAAGTCTTTTCCTGGGATCTTAACCATCTAGTGTTTGAATAGATTTTGAAGTATGGAGAAAACTTTGATCTCACATCCTTCAAATGGCAGCTGTGTTATGAGGAGAAATGATGAAATGATGGGCATGCTGAAACTTAATTGCCTTCCACGGAGCAAGTTCATCTGCAAAGGTTCACCGAACCTCAGCAGTCATGGATGTTGGTCCCACCACCTTACCTACACAGTCTCTTGAGCAAATACAGTTTGCGCTGTTCTGCTGTATGTACAATAGGGTCAGATGCTGAAATAAATGCACACACACACACTTTTCATCAACCCTAACAAATCCCACAGCTAAACATCGTACTGGTTGCTTTGGAACGTAAAGAGCCAGCTGATTACTTTGTGAATTTTCACACACTAAATTAAGTCGTCTTCGCTTGGATAGATAAATCCACGGTCTAGCACAACTACAAGCGCAGGTTTCAGCACAATTGTCTCATCAGCGAGAACTTTGCAAACAACACAGTAGAACGTGAGGAGCTTGAGGCAATGTACTGTTCCCAGATCCACGGCTCCCTTTCTGTAAGCTTTGGACTCCACAGGGAGTGGAACTGTGACAGCATTCTTTCTGCTGTTGCTCCCCACCTTACTGCCTCCACAAGCTTCCTATCCTACTCTTGGGATGCTCACTGGGCTGATTTCACTTCAGCAGACTTTGTTTTACTTTAATTTTCCTGTCCCCGCACACACAGAGTGTATCCTTTCTTTCCTCCAGATACACTCCCAGTTGGATTTATAGTTGTGTTTTAATTTGCATAGGCTGCACTAGTTCCCCTCTGCAGCAGATAATTAGGGAGGACACTGTCCTGGAAAAAATATTTTGATATTCCATCTAGCACCTCATCTTTGGCTCTTATGAGTATTAGTGATTTAGGAACTGCTTTCTGTTAATGATGCTAATGTAAAAATGAAATACACTTAAGCAATGGGTCTCAAACCTTTTGAACCAAATACTGCCTCAGCAACAAGCTACGAACACCAACAACTAAATCACATAAAGACCTTGTATACAAATGCGGCGTAAAGGAGGAAAATTAAAAGTTATTCCCACAAATGTACAAGCTGGGCTGTTCCCTTACATTTATGAGTTATTTACCACAAAAACAGACTTCCAAATAAATCCAAATGTGTTGTTGCAGCCTTCTTGTAATATTGTAATTTTGACTTCCATGACACGTGAACAAGCATCCAAGGTCATAATTAATTAATCGTTACAATAATTTACAAGGGACATACCAACACTGGCAGAACATTTACCCTCTTAAATAGTTTACTTTGGGTTATTTATTCTGTCAAGCAGCATTTACAATGATGTAAGATGCTTGTACTAGTTTCATCCATGGGGTGATTTCTGCAGCACCTGGGCAGGCAATCAAGCAACAGGGAAATACAAGTGCAACAACTTTAACATGCAAACAAGTCTGCACAGCAGAAATGTACTCCATCTTGCCTTGACTTCAAGTTAAATGAAGCTAATTGTCTGTCTCTCATACAGCCTGTGTGTGCTCGTGCACATTTGTGCACAGTGGATCTCAAATGCCAGTGGTCTTGTTCAACCCCTAGACTCAGCACACAGTTAAAGTTTAGGCCATCTGTTTTCACACATGACCTTTCTGTTTAATTGCCCAAATTAGAGAAGAATGAGAGAGACTGGCTTGGTGTTCACTTCTGTTCAATTCTAATATTGAAAAAACAATTGTTATTTACAGTGACTAATAGCACGGGGAGCTGTGTTGGTGTCAGCTGCTTTCCACCTGGCCATGTTGAACACCTGCCCAGAGCCAGTTTGGTTCACTGCAGATGACTAAGGTGACTTTTCCATCTTTTTTTCCTGTGAGCAGCCCTATGTGCACCATGCATTCGGCACAGTATCACTTTAATTCCTCAGCTATAATATTAACTTCTTGCATTGAATATGAGAAGCCACAGAGTCAAAGGAGAAAATTTAATTCAGCTTGATGAATGTGGGATGCAAGATTCATCAACTGAATGCAGTACATATACAGTATGATCGGAATTTGATCCAATATAAATGCCGCCCAATATTGCTTATGTGTTGTATAATACAGTATAATCCTATTATAGTTTACAGCATAATGGAAAGCAATACAATTTTTTATCTTTTTTTAAATATTACTGATTAATTCATTTGCACAAGGGTTGCATTCGTTCTCTATGCAGCCCAGTTTCAAACGTATTAAGCATAAAGCCTCTACAGTGAAAATCATCATCTTTCAGTGTCCTAATTAAGACATCTGTCAAAATGACATGAACGCATCACAAAGAGAGGCAGCTACTAATTATCTGATAAGCTCTTCACTGTCAATAAGACATCACATAATACTGATCATTCTCCTTAGGTGTTTTGTGAAGATCAATTAAAACAAATCTCTGCCTAATTAATTACTTCTTCCTCATTTCCAGTTGTGGGAACAGGTGAGAAAAGAAAAAAAATTCTGAGTCCATATACTCATTTACTATTACTAAACATTTCCAATGAATAAATTGATTTGATCATCTTTGGTATGCCTGATCCTGTGTTTGCCAGATTCACCCTACTACCTGTAGCTCCAGGACAATTCTGAATTAATTCTCATAGATTAATGACTTTTGTTCTCCAGAATTTGCCACTTTTTTTCCAACAAATGTTTTTTTTTCCCTTAAGAATTAACCCAACCTCTAGGCTGCGCTGTTGCACTCCTTGAACTAGTTTCTTTTTAATGACATTTTGCAGTAATTTTCTTATTATCATGCTCCATTTTGTTGACCTGCAAATTGATGTATTGAGCAACGTTATTACCACTATATGACTATTTCTGTTATTGAAAGTTAGAATGTATTTTTTTAAAATGGCATCAATGATGATGCAAGCAGAACAAAACTGGTGGCGTATCCCAATATTTTAGTATGAATACAATCACATTTCAAAAGCAATTCTGATTTCATTTCATTTGAGGACAGAAATTTGGGACTCTTCATTCCTCTGATAACTGACAAGCACATGTCTGAGAACTCTGTGCTAAAGCTGAGCATCTCCTGTGAGTCTTTGTTGTTCTCTGATGAATACAAAGAGCTGAGGCAGACTGATGACAAGCTGCCAAATGGTCTATAAAAATTAAGCCTTGTAACTAACACGGGAATCTTTTTATGAAGCTTTTTGAAAACGCATCAAAGACTGAACGACAAAGCAAAATTTGGAACCCAACATCTGAGCTCAATGTTCTTCGCACGGAAAATATAACAGGCTCATTGGAGGTCATTGCTGACTGTGGCAGGGGACTTGCACAGTCTAATGTGGCTAGCGGAGATAGACGTGGCCTGTGGGCAGAGTTTCCAGGGTCACACACTGCCATGCCTAAAGGAAGGAGTGTAATGATGCATTAGACACAGCTGGTGCTTGCCAGGGCAGGCCGCAAGTTAGAACCTCAAAAAAAAAAGAAAAAAAAGAAAAAAAAAAAGCTGAAACTGTTTTGGATTAAAATAGTATTTGTATGGTCATGTGGCAGAGGAATGGTAGTTGGACGACAGATTAACCTTGATTTCGGGGAGCACACAGAATAACCTACAAACTCTAAACAAGGAAAAGATGACTGATGACATTGAAAGTGTGCGTTTGACCACCAAACCGTTCTGTCAATGTATCCTCGCACTGTATCAAAGACAAATGGCTATAGGGTAAAGTACAGCATAGCAGATCTCATCAAGTAATGTATAGCAGCTATACAATGAATGGTGAAGGGTAGCCCAGGGGTAATCAATAATTTGAGCCACCAATCTGTTCCAGGTGCTTTATGATGTGACTGAGGTAATTATCACCAGATCAATAAAAGAGTTTGTTGTACAGAGGAATGGATGAGGGAGAGGTAATTGGTTTCTGCTGCTCAGCCAATTCCATGCACGTGTTCTTCCAGACCAGCTAAGGGTTAATAAGATTTTCTAGAAAGAGGAAAGGTCTATTTGTTTTTTTCATCACTCCTTCGGCCAACATTCTGAAATGTTCCTTGGTTTATTTGCATTTGTGCACACAATTAGTCACCAACAAAGCAACTTCAGTGAATCTTCGGGCAAAAGTGGAAGATACAGGGGTGGGGATTAAACAAAGGATGAGGGAAAGAAAGTTTGGGATAGCAGCCAGTATTGTTGGAAATTCATTTGTCCATGGAAAGAATGCTGCAATTTTTTACATCTCTCCAGCTAAAACTAGGTAATGCATAAAAATCGTCATCAAAGGACTACAGTCATCAACTGCCTTTGATGCAGTCATGCGTATCCTTGAAAACAGGCGAACTGAAACACACCATTGGCCAATACAGGTTAAAAGGTCGAGGTAAACAAACTGCCAATTTTTGGAATGGCATCTCACTTATAAACCCAGAGAATAATGCTGCAGTGTAAGTAAAATATATCAGGTTTAACGACATCTCTGCAACATTTTCATTCTATTTCCAGGCATACCGGTGTCTTTTTTGCAGATGAAATCGGAAAAAGAGAGGAATTGTGGTGACAAGGGTCTAAATCAGACTGGAGCGATGCCAGCACAAACACATGGAGAACGTCCAAAACACCTGAGCCACTCAACACACCTTTTTATAATATGGAAGCCACTGAGTGTTGAAATGTAAGGTAATTCATAAAATTGTGCCAGAATTTCCTCAGTCATAAACACCAGTTAGCCGCATTGTTTGCCTTGAAAGAAGTGATTCTACTGTATTTCAGTATTTGCACTTCAACGTATGTCATTTACACTTGGACTCAGATGACCCCAATGACTCTTACACATCCAGGAGCGCTAACGAACCAAGTAGTATCAATGACCATAATATCGCCTCCACAGAGGTTAAATACCTGGGAATCCCTGACACTCAGTTAAAACTGGAAAAGCCCCTTGGATGAGAGGCGAAACGTCCTCAAGTGTCTTCAACCAAGTCCCGTTGCCCTCGATTTCAACTCCCCTTGAATATCTATGATCTGGATGACAGAGAATCTTCTTAGACACCATGGTCTCAAGCTTTCAGCTGTGTAGGAAAAGGTAAATACTGGAAGAGGTCTGAGTCTGGACAATGTTTACATCTCCAACAGAGACAGACAGTAGTTTCTCAGACTAATGGTACCCTGCACAAAATTTCCCAGAATAAAATCCATTGTGTATGCTAAGGACGTTGCTCCTGTACCCGCAGAGAGTATTTTCTTCAAGATTATACGTAGACCATAGAATGTGACATTATATTACTGAGGTATGTAAATGATCAATAAGTCAACGTGTACTTTTAGAGTTATTTCTGTAAAATTCCTGTATACCGTATACAGTGCATAACTATGATATGTAACTACTTTGTGCTACATTAACATTCAAATAGAACATTTTACTATTGGTCATTGCTCTAGCACACAAATATACACATAGATGGAGTAAAAGTAAAATATAAAAGCTGGCTGGTGAATGATGTAATAGGAAACATTTAATTTCATCCATCACTCACAGAAACCACGATGGGGATTTGTTCCCTTCCAATCCCTGATTCTTTCAGTCAGACAGGCAAGAAATGGATCATGCTACTTGGTTGTCCCAGATCCTCTTTGATTGTATGCTTCAGTTTTTCTTCTGTTTTGGCCTTCTTTGAATTCAGTTGACGGAAACAAA